>PVLA01013029.1:0-39720 GCA_004027455.1 Hydrochoerus hydrochaeris | reverse complement strand
TTTTGGCTTTATTGATATGGTGGATTACATTTATTGTTTTATGTATGTTAAACCATCCCTGCATTCCTGGGATGAATCCCACTTGGTCATGGTGTATAATCTTCTTGATGATTTGCTTCATCCTGTTTGCCAATATTTTTTTGAGAATTTTTGCATCTATGTTCATTAGGGAGATTGGCCTGTAGTTTGGTTTTTTAGTTGGGTCTTTCTCAGGTTTTGGTACTAGAGTGATATTTGCTTCCAGGAATGACTTAGGGAGAATTGTTTTCCTTTCAATTTCATTGAAGAGTTTGAGGAGTTTTGGCATTAAGTCTTCTTGTATTTCTTGTAGAATTCTGCAGTTAATCTGTCTGGGCCTGGGCTCTTCTTTGTTGGTAGGGACTTGATTACATTTTCAATTTAATTAATAGAAATTGGGTTATTCAGCAGTTTTACATCTTCTTGATCCAGCTTTGGTGGTTCATATGTTTCTAGGAATGTGTCCACTTCATCTTTGTTATCAAATCTATGAGAGTAAAGGTTTCAAAGTAGTTGTTGATGATCTTCTGTAGTTCCACAGGGTCGGTAGTGATTTCACGTTTTTATTTCTGTATTGCATGAATTTGAGCCTTTTCTTTCCTTTTTTAATTAGGTTGACTAGGGGCTTATCAATTTTATTTATTCTTTCAAAGAACCAACTCTTTGATTCATTGATTCTTTGTATTGTTTTCTTAGTCTCTATTGTATTAATTTTTGCTCTGACCTTTATAATCTCCTCCTTTCTTTTGGCTTTGTGCTTAGCTTGCTCTTCTTTTTCTAGATGATTGAGGTGTAATATCAGGTTCATTCTGTTTTCCTAATGTGGGAACTCAGTGCAATAAATTTTCCTGTGAGAACCAATTTCATTGCATCCCACAGGTTCTGGTAAATTGTATTTGTATTTTCATTTGCTTGTAGATATTGTTTAATTTCTTCTTTAATTTGCTCTGTGACCCACTTATTGCTCAAGAGTGTATTATTCAATTTCCATGTGTTTGTGGGGTTTTTGCAGTTGCTTTTATCATTAATTTCTAGTTTCATGGCACTATGATCTGATAACATACATGGGATCATTTCAATTCTTTTGCATTTACTTAAATATATTCTGTGGGTTAGTATAGGGTCTATTTTAGAGAATGTCTCATGTACTGCTGTGAAGAATGTATATTCTGATGTTGTTGGATGGAACACTCTATATACGTCTATCAAATCCATTTCTTCACAGGTGTGATTCACTTCTGTTATTTCTTTGTTGATTTTCTGTCTAGTTGATCTATCCCTGTGTGTCAATGGTGTATTAAGTTCTCCTGTTTTAATTGTGTTATTGCCTATTTGATTTTTCATTTCTGTTAATACTTGCTTTGTGTAGCTGGGTGCTCTCTAATTTGATGCATATATATTTAAGATTGTTATCTCTTCCTCTTGAAGTTTTCCCCTAACTAGTATGTAATGACCTTCTTTATCTCTTTGGACCATTCTTGGTTTGAAGTTCACATGGTCTGCAAGCAGAATAGCTAACCCCATTTTTTTTTTTGAGTTCCTGTTGCATAGAGTGTTGTTTTCCATCCTTTGACTTTCAGTCTATGAGTTTCCTTTTGGGTTAGATGGTTTTCTTGTAGACAGCATATAGTTGGATATTGTTTCTTGATCCATTCTGCCAATCTGTTTCTTTTAATTGGTGAATTGAGGCCATTTACATTAATGGTTATAACTGTCATATATTGGTTTATTGTTGACATGTTATCTTTCTGATGTTGTATCTTAACTTTCCATTCTTTTTAATTGTCTGTCTTGCTTAGTGGTTTTTTCCTATGTGTATCTAGAATGTCTTTCAGTATTCTTTGCAGGGTTGTTTTGGTGATCATGAAGTTCTTCAGCTGTTCTTTGTCTTGGAAGTATCTTATTTCTCCATCCATTTTAAAGGACAGTTTTGTAGGGTACATCAGTCTGGTTTGGAAGTCATTTTCCTTTAGGATCTGAAACACTTCACTCCATGCTCTTCTTGACTTCATTGTTTGTGTTGAGAAGTCTGCTGTGATTCTGATAGCTTTTCCTTTATAAGTGATCTGTTTTTTCTCTCTAACAGCTTTTAATATTCTGTTCTTATGTTGGATTTCTGAGATGGTGATTATTATATGTCTGGGTATAGTTTTATTTTGGTTATGGCTATTTGAAGTTCTTTATGCTTCACTAATCTTTGTGTCAGTTTACATACTTATGTTTGGGATGTTTTCAGCTATTACTTCTGTAAACATCCTCGTGATATCATTTGTGTTGTCCCCCTCTTTTTTGTTTATCCCTACTAATCTTATGCTGTTTTTCTTTGCATCATCTTGCAGCTGTTGAATTGTTATTTCCTGATTTCTTGTTATTGTTAGAAGATCTTTCCTTTCCTGTTCACTAGCTGTAATCTTATCTTTGAGGTCTGACTTTCTATCTTCACTTTTGTTGAGGTGTTTTTTGCAAATTTCAATATAATTTTTAATTTTCAGTATATCTCTTTGAATCTACTTCATGTATTCTGTTTGTTTCTTAAGCTTTTCATTCAGGGATTCTATAATTTTGTTTTGTTCCTCTAATTTTTTTAGCTGTGTATTCATTAGATGCATTCAGTATTTCTTTCCCTACTTTTATCATTTCTTCTTTTACCTGGGAGATTATTTCTGATTTGAGTTCCTTCATAGCTTCCTGTACCACTTCTTTATTTCAGTTGATATCATTTCAGACATTTCAGGTGTATGGCTATTATTTTCTTCTAAGTACATGGCTCCTCCTAGGCATTCTTGGGATGAGCTGGAGGCTTGAGATTTCATTTTGGTCTTTCATTTTGTCATTTTCCTATATTGCCATGTTCCAGCAATGTTCCAAAGCTTTCCCTTGAATGTGTTGGAAATCACCTCCTGTGTCCTCTGCTTCTGGGACTCACGTGGCTTTGGCTCCCCTCACGTGGTGAGCCTGGTTCCCCTAGTTGAAAGGTCACTGGGTGTGGTTTATTCAAGCCCGCAGAACCTCTGGGGTGTAGTGTAGTGTCCTAGGGGGCTGGGCGGGCACCTAGCTGCGGGGATCAATGGTCCCAAACTTTTCTGGAGCCTGTGCCAGTGAACTGCAACTCACCTAGTGGCAGTGGCACAGGCCTGGCTCCCCTTTTGGTGGGCCTGGCTTGCCTGATTGAATGATGGTTGCTGGAAGCAGTCCACTCAAGCCCACAGAACCTCTGGAGCCTAGTCCAGTGTCCTAAGTGGGCTGGCTGGGCACCCAGCCCCCAGGATCGATGGTCCCAAACTTTTCCTGGGTCTGCCCTGGAGAGCTGCAGCTCACATCACAGTGGTGGCACAGGCCTGACTCCTTTTCAGTGGGCTTGGCTCTCCTGGTTGAATGAAGGTCTCTGGGCACAGTCCTGAATATATCCTTTGTTATAGCAATTATTTGACCATTATTGATTTATTTTGGCCTCTTAGTGGTCCATTTATGCAAATGTCAATGTTTTCCCAATTGTGAATTTGCTCTTGACAAAGTAGTCTGTATTTACCAATTTGATTAAAATTTTTAGGTATATCATTCACATTGTCTTTTACATTTATTAATTATATTTATCAATTATGTTTGATCTATTGACTTGTAAAATATTTAAAATTTTACAGTGAATGTATTATCTTGTCCATTTAAAAACATTTGATAGGTTTAATTTGCTACTATATTTTTAAAAACTTCAAGGATCTAATTATGGTGCATTTTTTATTTTTCTTTTTATATTTTAAGTATCTGTGCTTATATATTGGCAAATCTCAGTTTAGTGCAATTATGTCATCTTATGTTAACTTTGTTTCGCCAGTTTATGTTCAATTGTTAGGTTAGTTCAGCATCATTTTGCAAAATTAAATAAATGAATAAAATCTTAGTGACTTAGTTACATGGAACTGTATATGCATCTTATCTAACAGAAGTATTTAACATTCAGTAATTTGGAAGCTAAGGCACATGGTGACATTAGGACTCTGTCATTCATCAAGAAAAGAAGACTGAATATTGGAAAGTATCTAGCAAACCTTTGACAATTTTCAACCTTACATCTTTATTCATTCACTTTACAATTTATTTCATTTAAGTTTGACAATTTTACACAGTATGCTAATATAAATTAAAAATCTCAGACATTTATAAATGGGCAAAATATATGGCTCTTTTATATAGAATGCATTGTTACTTCATTTCACAAACAATTCATTCCACAATTCTGGAAAAGATGGCTATATTCATGTTCATGTGGAAAGATGGTCATGGTCATGTTCTTTATTCAATGTATGATTTAGAAACAAAATTTAGTCAAATGCTTTTGTTTGCTAACCAAATTATTTGCAAACAGGAGCATTTGAGAACTGAGGTACCACTGTATAAGTAAAGCTGCATACACGAATATACAAAAATTATATGCTAATCTAAAATTTGAGTGTTTCTGCCAGCTAATGCCTGACATAATTCATTTAGGGCTTTGTGAGAATTTTGGACTCATTTGAATGTCCCATTCATGATTACAAATGTTTTTTCTTCTCTATTTTTGCTGATCTACTTTGTTTAGAATGATGGAATTGCTATCTTTTTTTTTTCAGAGGTCTTTAACAGTTTTCTATATTTTATATCTTTTTATGAAGCACTTAACTTTTGAACTGTTTCAGATATAATCACTGTCTTCTTTAATTTCAAATTAAGGCCTTAAAGTGTTTTAAAATTCTTCTCACTAGTAAACTTTCTAATATATGTTGTAAGAATTTTGCTTGCTTAACTTGCTTTATTAAAAAATAATTTATTTCAAATAAGTTGAACTATTTAGAATGTATGGATTGTTTTGGGCCCAATCTTAAATTGTTTGTTCAAGTAACATATCAACTTGTTTCCTCTGCACTCCTACTGCTGGTTTCCTCACACTATTTACAGTATCATTTGCTTGCTACTGCTTTCTCTTTTGACCTCCATGTCCCCCCACCCCTCTTCACCTTCACTCTCCCCCTGCCTCACTTCTGTATTAGTGTGTCCAGCTTCCAAAACAAAATCCTACACCCTGAGTCCTAAAACAATAGAAAATTTTAACTTTAGAATCCCAGAGATTTTAAATCCAAGATCAAATGACTGCAGGATTAAATTCAGGTGAGGCCTCTCTTGTTGGCATGTTGGCAGCCACCTTCTTATAGGACCTGTCCTCTGTGAGCTTATGTGGCTTCCTCTTTGTGTATGAGCTCCATTTATTATAGACAGAAGAGCCAATTATCAAACCAATTATTGGATTAAGATTTCACCTCTAATATTTATTTAACTTTAACCTTGATGACATCTATAAAGGCTGTTTCTCCAAGTACAGTTGTACTAGTGATTAGAGCTTTAACATGGAATGTGGGAAAAAAGCAACTCAAGTTTTTCTAATGCACTCATTAGAAACATCTTCCACTTAGAAGGCACATACAGTAAATATTTTTAAATGATATTTCAAACCCTAGGATATAATTTTAACCAAGAATTGAGGATTACATTTGTTTTGTTCCACACTTTAAAATATGAATCAGTTGAACTGTGACATATGCTTTTCATAAGATTTCTTATGTGGTTGAAATTGCAAATAACAACAGACTAAATACTTTTGAATATTTGTTTAGTGATTTTATTCATAATTACCAAACATTGAAAACTTCATCAATATCTGTTCTTCAATAAATGGAAAACAGATTGTGGTCCATTCATCCATGAAATACTATTTAGCCATAAGAAGCAACACCATGGGTGAATCTTCACAATATTAAGGTGAGTAAACTTCTACATCCTGTATAATCCTTGACATGTAACTTTCTGAAAAAGGTAAATCATTAAGGAGAAAGAACAGATAAGCATTTGCAGCAATAGGATTAGAATTAGATTTTGGCTTAAAAGAGAAAAGATACTGGGATTTGTTTGGTAATTGATCTGTTTTGCCTTTAGAAAGGTCGTGGATACATGAATTATACCTGTGGTAGAAGTTGTAGAAATACACAAGATATGGTAATTTAACATATATGTAAGTAAAATACTTCTTGCAGGTAGAGAAAAGCAAGTAGAAAAGATTTTTCTGTAAAATGGGGTAAAATGTTATTTACCTCAAAACTAAAGTCAGTGGTATTCTTGGTAAAAACAGAATTGTTACATTGGGATTTACGCTGAGTTATGATTGTAAAATATCTAATTTTTAGCAGTCTTATTTCATTATTTCTAATCTAAGATGTTTGACACAACTTCTATATTGAAAATTTAATCTGCATAAAAGTGTAAAGTTTTGTTTTAGAACTATTTTGTATATACATTTGTCATACATATTATAGCTTTCTCATTTTACAATCTTTAAAAGGTTAATGACTGAGGCAAAAGTGATAAAACAGTTTGCTTAAATTTAAGTAATCTATATTGATACTCTTCTATGTATAAGATTTCATATGTGTGTGTTTGTTTGTTTGTAATATGCTTGGTTGTTATTGATTCCAAACATACATTTGTAAAATTCACAAGGCTTCATACAACACAAAAAAGAAAGTATAAAAAGAAAATATAAATTTATCACACAAGAATTTCACAAGACCCGAGAATCTCTAAAATATGCAAGATACTCCCAAAATGTGTTTGGAATCCTTTGGTTGTGTATCTTTCAACCTGCATTTTAGCCACCTCCAAACCAAAACAGAAGCCTGTTTCAACTTACTGTTTCTTAGGATCAGGACACATGAATGGCCTGAAGGAAAAGCAATTGCAGTTGCCTGGTCCCATAAAATGAGCAGGTTTTCATTAAGCACTTCAAAGCTCAAAATTTGTATGAAATTAGAGACTAAAAAAATGGTATATAGCAGCAGGAAGGCAACTCCAGTTTGCAAGGCTTTTATATGGGCCACAGTGCTGACATCTCTGGACCCTTTGAAACTGTGCTCAATCCTCTTCAGATGTTTCCACAGGGAGAAGATGAGCAGGAGAAAAGTTGTCAGGCACATAGTAAAAGGTATGAGTGTGAACATAGAGTTGGTAAAAATAAGATGTTTGTAAAGATTTGTAATGTTTCTCCAATTTAAAGTGTCAGATATATTTCTTATAGATCCAGCATTGAAGACATTAACACATATGTTTAAAACTACAACATTTAAAAATAAAAAGAATAAAGAAATAAGAAGTGTCCATGACACTACTTTTGTAAGTCTCCATTTTAGATAAGGAAAAAAGGGGTGAGAAAAACTGGCTATCTTGAGAAGATAAAAGATGCTGAGAATTGTAGACAACCAATGGTTAAAGTGATTGATTATTATCCAGGTAATATTGGTTATTCTTGCAGATGTTATGTTTAGCAACAAGTCTGAGAAATGTACAGATATCAGCAGAGGTATTAGTATCTGAAAAAGCAGAACAATTCTGCATGTTGCCAAAGCAGTGAGAATTTTATCAAATAAGGAGATCTTTTTTGTCTTGATCCAGAGCAGAAAGTTCACCAGTGCTATAAATACATTTCCGATATATCCAATAATGATTTCCATGTATATAGTGATTGTAAATGTGGTCTGGATAGTAACATTCATTGTCTTTAAGAGAATGCCCTGATTTTCAGTGTCACTACTGATTTATTAATGGATTCATTTAAAATGTTTTATACACACATATACATATATATAAAATTATTGAAAATTTAAAAACATTCTTCTTTTCAAAAATTTTCTCCCATTGAAAATATTCTCTGTCATGAGTACCATGTTGAGCATGGAAATATCAAAATTTTGTAATGGTTCAGTTCCTAGTTTTCTTCATGAAAGTCTTCCCCTTTCTTAGCCAAAGACAGACTTTCATTCAGACTCTGTGTCCCATACATATAGTATCCTGGAGACTTTTGTTAATGAAGAACACCTTGTGGTTTCCTGTGTTAACATGAAAACAAAGAAATGTTCACTTGGATTGTTTTGTTATTTTTGCTTTATCAACATATTTCATTCTGGCAACACGAATTCTGAGCAAGTAATATTACAAAAATATAACACATATAGCAGACAGGAAATATAACTGATTTCCTAAGTTCTAAGAACATACAAATCACAGTTATTTTTGAGACCCCATACAGACATTGTCCAAAGATTTTCCTACCAAGTATCAGAGTTGTCTAATAATCTAGTGAGATCAGTATTCCTAAAGTTCAGAGTGATGAGAATAATATTTATTTGTGATTTTACTTTTACAGATCATATGCATTTACTAGACTCTATTCTCATTCTCTTTCCTTTCCAATAATTCAGGTTTTGAACTGACTTATGGGTGAATTTTATATTCTTTAAAATGTAGTTTTAAAAATTCTTCCTGTTTGAAACTTAAAAATATCAACTGCAAATATCCAGCAAGACCTGTGAATATTTTTTCTGTGCATGTAAAAAGAGGTGAACATAAACCCTATTTCCCATGAAGCAACCACTAAGAAAGATGAGTTCGATCACACAGAATCATTCTCATATTTTCCCTTTCCCCACTAAGTATCATCCTTCAGCAGCATCAAAGACCTTTCAATTTTATACCTGTCTATTCCCCCCATAAACAGCTGCTCTGTGACTCCCACTACAGGCACCAAGGTATGGACAGAATGATACACTGTCTGGTCAGGATGTAGCATAAGTACCATGACATGGTCACTCCTCCTCCATAGCAGAAGAGTAGGCAAGGAACCAAAAAAAAAAAAAAATACAAGAAACAGTGCTAAAGCATGTGTCATAAACTCCAGTGATGTCAGAGAGATAGATAGATTTTTCTAGTGTGAATATTTGACATACTTTTGGTCCCTGTAAGCAAATACTAAAGAAAGAAAATGGGTATTATATATTATGAAAATTCTTACAAATATTCTATAATTAGTGGAGAGATATACTAAAAAAATAATTGAACAGCATGATCAAAATTAAACTGCAATTTCTAAAAATAAAAGAAAAGCGTACCTTCTATGTAAAGGCAGGAAGTTTCCCTGGCTTGATTCCCTGCAACTGGAGAAGAGGAGCTCAGGGAAGAGAAGAGAAATGCAAAGAACCCTGGGGTGGGGCTGCATGGAATGGGAGCTGGTACTGGAATATCATGGGCTTTTACAGAAAGACAGAACTTGGATTTTTGGTGAGCCTATGTTGTTCTTTCCCTTTGGGGCTCTTCCTCAACCCCCACTACACATCAATTTAGTAGATATTCAAACTGAAGTATTATTAGAGTTCCCTTTGTCTACCTCATTTTTCAGTAGTGATACTTCTAAATGTATCCTTTATATTTGAAAAGGGAAAAGTGAATTTTCTAATTTGAGAGAAATGACAGTAGATTTATGTGTGCATGGACAGATGGTCAGATGGATATTGATGTATAGATAGATAGATAGATACATACATACATACATAGACAGACTGATGAGAAGAATCAGTCTTACTCATCTCTGTGGAATGTTTAAGTTCTGTTTCCCTAAGGAGACTATGTATCACCAGCAAGGACAACATTACTGGTAATGGGCTGAAGGTTGAGCTACTGTTCTTTCTGATAGTTTCCTGTTCAGGTGGAGGCAGAAAGGGATGATCAATGAACAAGGTGTGAAATCAGGAGAGGACAGTGCCCTGGTAAGTACATGCTACTGATAGCTGTCAGTTTAAATGGATCGATGGTCTTGCAAAGGTCACACTCAGGGACATGATGAAAGTAACAGCCTTGTAGAATATGTTTCTAAGGTAGCAATCGAGGCAGCTCCATGCCTGATCAATATTATAAATTAAGGCAGTTCAAAACTGGAAAACCACACCTTTCAGTGGATAGTTATAGCTTATCACCCAGGTGTTGGCACTGAGCCAATTCAGAGACCCAAAGTCCAGTGACAGAGGAAATTCTATTTTTTCATAATAAAGGATTTTTAAGACATACTGAAGCAATATTCAGGATTTTTATATATGCATTTTCATAACACCTATAGCTTCCTTTTTTTTAAATTCTGTAATATTTCTACTTTTTTCTGTTTTTTTTTTCTCTTTAAATAAAAAAAAATTAAAAAAAAACACCTATAGCTAGTTAGCAGGTAATTTTCCCAAAGAGAGATCACATATGTACATTTTGTAGGACTTTCAGAAATGGCCTTTATCTGACTCTAATCTTACAGAATTAAAGAGATGCTGTTGTTTATAGCACAAAAATGGGAGTTTCTGAAAGTCAGGTGCTCCCTAGAACCATGACTCATGTCCACTCTACATCTACTGGATTTGTAACTATTTACCTAGGCCAGAAGATGTAATGGAAACACACCAATTTGTAAGCAATAACATCCATTGCTTCCTAATCTATAAAACAAGATACATTATTATAAACAAAATCAAGGAGAAAACTATGACACTCCTTCTTCAGGGGAGAATAAATACAAATAACCACATTCTAGGAGGAGCAGAGTAGGTTATAGTCACAGAAAAGAATGTTGAACTCGCTATGGTAGTGTTCCTTCATGTATCTCTTTTAAATTGTAGCATCTAGATCCTGACAAAATAAGCTACAATCAGCAATAATACAGATTACTATAAATTTGAATTTTTACATTTACTGGTAGATGTTCTCCTGGAGATTTAGTAAGTAGACCATCACCACTTTGTGATTACTAAGTTGCTGAGTGTTTTTACCTCTGCATTCATTATGAGGAAAAATCAAAAACAATTAATTTTTGATTTTAAGAATAAAATCACTGCACTGTTTTATGTTGAGACTGTATCATTTCTTCTGCTTCTAGTTTATTTGTTTTATTTACTGATTTATTTCAGTGGTGAAGGAAATTGAACCTTGAGCTTCCCATATGCTAAGCAATTGCTGTACCACTGAGCAATACCATTAGCTCATATCACCAGTGTAGTTGTCATTTATAGAAAATACCTTGCTAATTCAGTATATCATTGTCATTTTCCTAATTGATACCAATTATTAGGAAATGGTAAATTCTTTAATTATCATAAAATACTACAACATGAAACATAAATACATCTATCTGAGTAACACACAGGGCTCGTGATATAGGACAAAATTGTGTGTATGTGTTCTCAGATCCTTGACTATTTCTTATTTCTTTGGTCAACGCTATTGGTTCATTGTGGACTTGAGTGGACCTTCCAGTAATGAGCAAGGAATCTTGTCTAATTTTTCAACAAAATTTGGAGAATGAAAGGCATAAAAGTAAAAATGTTAGCTCTAATTTGGGTGTATCTTGGTCAATGAGATAGAGAAGAAAAAAGAAAACTGGGAAAATAAATTTCAGTCCTTTTTAAATCCATGGAATAATGCAAGATTTGGTTCCCTTTGGACCCTCTCAGTACAGTTCTGGGGCCAAGTGTGCACATATGATGACCACCATGCTGATGCTCATCATCAGCATGGTGCATCCTTTCACATATTTCATATCTTCTGCTATCTGACTTCCACGTGCTTTTCACAATGCCACATTGAACTTGCTTTCTTGAATGAATGGCATGATGGTAATCCCTGTTATCGACTCATGCTTATGTACCTTAGACTAAGATAGTCACTGAATGCCATGACTTTACTTGTTCACTTCTCTGTGGTTTACATAAAAAGGTTTATTTAAAAAATATTTTTAAATGTTAGGTTAAAATAACATTTTAGAAGTGAAGGTGACTATTGAATTTTATAAACCAAATACCACTTTGCTGTGTTAAAGAGCTAACTAGGATATAGTATCGTAATGATATATCATTGTTAGTAAGAAAATATATTTTTATAAACAATTTTATGTTCTTTAAAACTCTCTATATTGTGATAATTACCATCTTTTTTAGTGTTCCTTTTCCCTCCATTTGCTACTATTCATATAGTTTCATTAGAACTGTATTCAACTGATATTTTTTCATAGACTTGTACTTTGGTCATTCTTGGTTTGAGAAATCATTCTATTTAGAAAACACTATAATTAGAAAATCCATACTTAATTTTGCCTTTCATCTTCATTTATTCACCAGCCCTTATATGATTGATTAATTAATTAATTATATCATTTTGCACCAAACAGTCTATTCATCAGTTTTTATGTGACTGAAAATAACAATAAACATGAAAAATGATGGGAATATACTGTACTAGAAATGATACATGATAACACACAAATAAATCAAATGCAGAGGTGATTTACTATAACATTAATATAAAATTTCAAAATTACTTGCACCCTTCTTAAAAACTTGCTTATTATTGTTAAATCAGCATATTTTCTCTTATGTCCACACTTTATACCAGATTATGATAAAATCAGTATATTATAAATTACTTATAATTATTATATTTATTTATCTATGACATTTTCATTGTATATGATTCTTTGAATTGAGTATAATAATTTCTACATTATTTTTGTATTAAGTAGTTTCTTAGAGGTAGGTATGCTTAAGGTTAAGATAAATTATAAGAGTAGCAGATGGAGGCTATTTTTGCGAAATCAAGAGCCAAGATGTGGTTTTAAAAAAGTTTGAAATGTTTAAAGTTAAATCTCAACATATAAGAATGTTTGCCTAACTTCAGCAACAAGAAGAAGCGACTTTTCTAACCATATATGGAAACTTATTACAACATTGAAAATCAGGTCATAATCGTGCTCCTCCTTTCTTCTTTATTCCTATTATAGAATAGCTCTTTTTTTCCCAGATTTCACCTGTTTATGTTACATCTAATATTCTCCAGTATTGCTTGTTCTATGTATATACTATATTGACTTATTTTTGACTATTGAATTTTATTCTGTGCATCATTTGCACCAATAATATAATTATTCTCTTTTAATATGAAATAAGAATTAATGATAGAATAAATCAATTATAAAGATATAGTCTTAATATATGTTTGACAACTAAATCTTCTTCCCACCCAAAATTGTAGTAGGCTCAAATAAGAAAATCTAAACATACTAGAGTAGATATGTGTGGTACTAAGCATAATAATAAAAAACAATGATTCCCTAAGAGAGCAGTTCTAAATATAAATTAGATAATCTGTATTATTTATAATCTATATAAATTATATATCTATATATAAATATAGATTAGAAGTGCTTCAAATAGAAGATAACATGGATTGTGTAGGGAATATGAATGGCTTCATCACTCTGAACTTATCCTTCCATATTTAGAATAATTAGGCTGGGTTTTTGGAGTTTTTATTATTTTAACTCACTAATGTATGTGTGTAATACAAAATGTTTACAATCCTTGTGGAGAGGTGCAGGCACACAACACATCTTAACTGTTTTTGTCATCCCCTTCCTGTTCCCTCCCTCCTCCACCCTCATCCCATTATCCCCTTCCTTTGTTGTCCATGTTAGCAGTGCATAATGTTTACATGCTTTATGTGGAGTTGATACATGAATATAATACATACCAATTACATTTTTTATCTCTTTTATCCTTCTCTTTCTTCACTCCCTTCAAGTCTTAATCTCCTTTTCCATGAGAATGATCTATCTCCCTACTTTGTATTATCTGACTTTTATTGTGATCTTTTTTCTGGGTTTATCATATAAGAGAAAAAATTCAATATTCAAACTTGTGTGTCTGATTCATTTCATTTAATATTATGGTCTTAAGGTGCACTTATTTTCCTACAAGTGATTCAAGTCTCTCATTCTTTATGAGCAGTACTCCTTGGTTGGTGAGTATCATGTTTTCTTTATCCATTCATCTATTGATGGACATATGAACTATTAATTAAGTGGTCTTCATGACAACCTAAATGATTCAAACTATGTTACTTTCAGTGTTCTTTATATTTTTCATATGAAGATATAATAAACATAAGATACTCTGGGTTTTATCTTTAGAAATCACACAAATACAATAGGAAAAAGAGTAGAAAGTTAAAATATTACAGCCTCCACCAGTTTAATTTCTGCTAAAAGTCACATGACTTTCTGTTATTAACCTACAGAATCACAAAGATTTCTGGTTTTTCAGCCATCATCTCTTCTGAAAAAAATAGTTCTGTTTTAGCTTCTTGTTTCATCAAGGCAGCACACATGATGGCTCAATAGATGATACAGTGCTAAGCAAGGGGACATTTCATAGTCTGGAAATGTCCTAATTTGTAGGGTATTAGAATTCCAACTTGAAATGTTTATAAAATATATCACATATCACAAGAAAAAGAGACACCATAATTTCAGATCTCTCATGTGGAATTTGATAGGATCTTGGATTTATTTCCATGGAGCATCATGTTTCTGAGATATTTTTGTAGGTAACAGATTATAGACAGAAAGTAGATCAGGAAAGTAATAAAAAATAGGCAGACCATCTGAAAGGTTTATGACGTCCCTTAATTTGGCATTCACTTCACATTTCCACACTTCTAACTCAAGTTCATGACCTCATCTATGTTTATAATTGTGGAGATAAAAACAACAAATCTTTATCATCCCCAACAGGAAAAGCAAAGGAAAGGAAAAGGTGGTAAAACAGGCTAACAGAGAAAATTCAGTACGCTCAGACTACTAACAAGCAAGGGGTTAAATTGGTTGGTGATCGTCCAAGCAACAAGTCTTTTTTCCATTGTATTAACCTTGATTAGTCATAGTTAAATATTGGTATATTAACTTTTCCAAAGCATATCAACTGTAGAGGTGACCAGAGAATAGAGAAATCAATAAGCTGAATTATATTTTATTTCTTGACAAATTCAATGCAGTTTTCCAGGGTTATAAAATACTGAAAAATTTTTAAAGCCAGATTCTGGCATTAGTGGTGTTCCAAAAGTAAATACATATCAAGTCTGCAGGAAGGTAGGCCCACCCTAGTATTTTTTATTTTGATTTCTTATTTTCCTGAGCTAAAGATCCACCTTCAACTGAATTATAGTTATGCACAAAGCTCTTGTTTCTTTTAAATTTTATGATCAATTTCAGACAGAAAATGATCACAATGATATGTTAAAAATTGAATTTAATTCAGTCTTTGTAGAAAATATTGTTTTTTCTAAAGCAACTCAAAATATCTCCCTTTCATATACTTTATAACACTCTTTTAAACTATATGTATATATTTAAACTACATATATTTTTATAAACTACTATATTGGAGCAAAAGTTGAATTTTTATGTTCTAACATGCAAATGAAAACTTTGTATCTTCCATGGTTTTGCACATTTTTACCTTGTCATGTCTGCCCATCATTTGATTTCATCAGGTTTCAATGTCAGCTAGTAAACTTTTAAAACTAAATACATGGGTCATGCAAAAGAAATCTAAATTAATAGATGGATTTTAGTAATCTTGAAATGTCCTGAATGTTTTAGATTCATTCAAGAAAATCAGTAGATTCACACAGAAATGCTTAAAAGAATTCACCCTTAGAATCTTTAGATTTTCTTATTAGGAACTTCACAGTTTTCCCAGAATCTCCTAGAAAACCTAAATTTGCCTTAGTATTGGTTGCTGACAACTAGGATTTTTCCATATTTGTATTGTTTAAAAGCCATAATCACAGTTATCCACACATATCACCAACATACCAATTGTATAATCTATTTGGTTTCTGAAATTAAAAAAAACAAGAAGTAAAATAGGAATTATCATCTTGTAGTTTCCAACATGAAAAGTGGACTTTAAAGAATTTATTGAGAGGTGGTAAGAACAAGTGCTGTGTCTGAGACCACCCCGGGCCACACACAGGGATAGGGGGCCCAACCAGTCCACACCCAGTGACTGCCAAGCAGCCAGCGGGACCCAGATTCCAGCGTTGGGCCCTGACCACGTGCTCTGGTGGAATTCCAGTGCATGGAAAGGGGGTTTGAGCCTGCTCCCAGGCTGTAAGACCACACGCTGCATGCAAGACCACCCTGGGCTGCACACATGAATGGCAGCCCAACCAGACCATGTGCAGTGATGCCAAGCAGTGTGCAGGACCCAGATTCCAGCCTCAGGCCCTGACTACATATTCTGGTGGAACTCCAGCACACAGAAAAACTTGGAACTTAGTCTCCAGGTGGCAAACCTTGGACTACAGAAGATTAATGGTGCCAGTGTGGTGAGTATGCCCCTAAAATAGAGGTGTAGAGTGGCTAATAGGGACAGTAGTAAAGCCCCCTCCAACTAACTGTAAGACTTTGGTCTGAAAAGAGTGTGGGTGACCCCCTCCTACACACAGAAAATATCAGGCAGAGTGAAAATGGCAAAATGAAAAGCAAAATGCAGTCTCAAACATATAAATCACCAGAAGCAAGTGCAGGAGATATTGAAATAGAGGACCCCAAAAGTAACACACCAGGAATCTCTGAAAACATAGCTAATGAAATAAAAAAAACAACTCCATGAGGCTATAGAGGAAATCAAATTAGAAGTTACTCTCCCACATAAAGACAGAAATAACAACGTTAGTAAAGGAGTTGCTGAGTGCAGCTAAAGAAGAAATCAAGAAAAAAATACAGGAGCATGGGAAACTGATTGAAACCTTGAATGAACAATATAGAAAGCATGCAGAATTCATGAAACAAACTGAAAGAGACATCCAAGAAACAAAACCTTCTATTAAAAGCTTGCAAAACTGCTTAAAAGAAGCTGAGGATAGGATTTCAGACTTTGAGTACAGGATCACAATTAGTGATCATGAAAGGATAGAACTTTTAAAAATAACAAAGCTGCATGAAGTAACAATCCATCAGCTTCAAGATGATGCCAAGAGAAAAATATAAGATTAATAGGCATCAGTGAAGAGGCAGGAGTCAATGCAAATGACATAGCCAAATAGAAGTAATAGAAGAAAATTTTCCAAACATGGGGAAAGAATCTGATATTTAAATAAGTGAGGCATATAGAATGCCAAATAGTCATAACCAACATAAATCCACACCCAGACACATAATAATTAATATCTCAGACATGCAGCATAAAAAAAGAATACTAAAAGCTGTATGAGAAAAGACACAACTCACCTACCAAGGAAAGCCCAATAGAATCACAGCACTTTTCAGCACAAACCCTCAAGTCAAGAAGAGCTTGGAGTGAGGTATTTCAAGCCCTGAAAGAAAACAACCTTCAACCCAGACTGATGTACCCAGCAAAACTTTCCTTCAAATTGAATGGAGAAACAAGATATTTCCATGACAAAGAACAACTGAAGAAATTCATGTCCACCAAAGCAGCCCTAGAAAGAGTACTGAAAGACATACTAGACAGAGATAAAAATGACCACAATCCCCAAAACAACAACAGAAAGAAAACACCAGGTAGTATAAGCAATTAAATAAAGGGAAAAGCAAAAAGAAACAACTGGAACATAACATGGCAAAGTCGAGCCAGTACATATCATTGATATCCATAAATATAAATTGCCTCAACTCACCTATAAAAAGAAATAGATTGACAGGATGGATCAAGAAACATGATCCCACAATATGCTGTATACAAGAAACACATCTGACCCAAAAGGAAACTCATAGATTAAAAGTCAAAGGATGGAAAACAGTATTCCATACAACAGGAACCCAGAAAACTATTCTAATTGCATACAAAGTGAACTTCAAACCCAAAATGATAACAGCAGATAAAGAAGGTCACTTCATACTCCTTAGTGGAAAAATTCAAGAGGAAGAACTAACAATTCTAAATGCATTTGCACCAAATACAGGAGCACCCAACTATGTAAGACAGATACTAATGGACATAAAAAACTAAATACACAAAAACACAATTATAACAGGGGATCTTAACAGCCCATTGTCACAAAGAGATAGATCACAAAGAGATAGACAAGAAGTCAGCAAACAAATAATAGAACTGAATCATACCTGTGAACAATTGGACTTGGTAGATGTTTACAGAGTGTTCCACCCAACCACATCAGAATACACATTCCTTCTCAGCAGTGCATGGGACATTCTCCAAAATAGACCATGTATTATCCCATAAAACGTTCTTAAGTAAATGAAAAGGTATTGAAATCATCCCATGCATACTATCTGACCATAGTACACTGAAATTGGAAATTAATGGCAAAAGAAATTGTAAAGCCTGCATAAATACATGGAAATTAAATAACAACCTTTTTAACAACCAGTGGGCTACAGATGAAATTAAAGACGAAATAAAGCAATACTTACAATTCAGTGAAAACGCAAAAACAACATCCTGTAATCTATGGAATGCAATGAAAGTGGTGTTAAGAAGGAAATATATAGCAATAAACTGTCATATCAAAAAGACAGAATGAGCACAAATAAACAACCTAATGCTCCATCTCAAGCTTCTAGAAAAAGAAGAGCAAGATAAACCCAAAACTCATAGAAGAGAGGAAATTGTAAACATTAGAGTAGAAATCAATGCAATTGAGACTAAAAAACAATACAAAGAATTAATGAATCAAAAAGCTGGTTTTTTGAGAGAATAAACAAAATGACAACACCCTATCTAACCTTATCAAGAGAAAGAAAGAAAAAACCCAAATTCACACAATATGAACTGACAAAGGGAAAATTACTACAGATCCCATGGAAATTCAAAAGATCATGAATACCTACTTTGAAAATCTCTACTTCACAAACAGTGGAAAACACAGAGGAAATGGACAGATTTCTATAAACATATGAACTGCCAAATCTCAAGCAAGAAGATATAGCAATTGTGAACAATACAATATCAGCTATTGAAATTGAAAATGTAGTTAAAAACTTACCAAAAAAGAAAAGCCCAGGTCCAGATGGATTCATTGCTGAATTTTACAAGAAATTTAGAGAAGATTTGAAGTCAATACTCCTTAAACTCTTCAATGAAGTTGAGAAGAAAGCAATCCTTTCTAAATCATTCCTGGAGGCAAGTATTACTCTCATACCAAAACCATAGAAGGATGCAACCAAAAAGGAGAATTATAGGCCAATTTCACTAATGAACATTGATGCAAAGATTCTCAATAAAATACTGGCAAATAGAATGCAGCAAATCATCAAGATTATACATCATTACCAAGTGGGGTTCATTCCAGGAATGCAAGGATGGTTTAATACACACAAATCAATAAATGTAATACACCACATCAACAGAGCCAAAAACAAAAACCACATGGTCATCTCAATAGACACAGAAAAAGCTTTGGACAAAGCCCAACACATGTTCATGATAAAAACCCTTCAGAATCTCAGAATACATGGTGTCTACCTCAACCTTATAAAGGCCATCTATGACAAACCAATAGCTAACATTATACTAAAAGGACAAACACTAAAACTTTCACTTTAAAATCAGGATCAAGACAAGGATGTCCACTATCACCACTCCTTTTCAATATAGTTATGAAAACACTAGCCAGGGCAATCAGACAAGAGAGAGAAATAAAAGGAATAAAGATATTAAAGGAAGCAGTGACTTGGTGTGTGTGTGTGTGTGTGTGTCTTGGTGTGTGTGTGTGTCTTGGTGTGTGTGTATGTCTTGGTGTGTGTGTGTCTTGGTGTGTGTGTGTGTTTGTGTGTGTGTGTGTGATATTCATTGGGTTTTGCATCTTAGTCTTGGAAACAATGACTTTTCATATCTGTGATTTCTATATTCTGTAGAACAATATTTATCCACTCTAACTAATCCTTTAACATGTCATATGTAATACTAATCACTCAATTATTGTGACTTGTTTCCTGCATTAGTCTAAATACATCTGTTTTAGTATTCCTGTGTTCCACTTCCCTAAATATTTAATTTGGTGTTAGCATTGCTCTGCACAAATTTCTTCATTTGGTAGTTCACCTCAGAATTCTGCTTCATGCATCTGGTGACAGATAGAAATGATCAGTGGTGCAAGAAGACACTGCAGTCAACTCCCAAGAGAGAAGCAAGAAAGAATAGAAGCAACTCAGGCCTTAACAAGAAGATAACCACAAATCAACCACAAAAGAGGGCTACCTATGCATGGGCCTGGTAAGGATGCACTGGGTACCTATGCATGGGCCTGGTCAGGATGCACTGGTCAGGATGCACTGGCCTGCTCCCTTGTCCTAACATAACTCAGCTTAAATGACATATGTTTAAAGCTTCATACATATGCCTTGCTTCATATACATCAAATTAAAAACCCAAGAAGGGGGTTAACCAGGTTCAATGGACATGCACTGGATAAGACATTGTAATAAGGAAAATGAGTGGATCAGGACTAAGGGCTCTGGGCATCATAACAGAGAAAGTCCCTCACAATCTGAGCCATGCTTGTTCTGTGACTCCTGGCTTATTCGTGAATCATATCCCACTTTGCAATAAAATATGCTTTTTCTGAATCAATACTTCATTTGCATGATTTTTCATTGCTTGCATGTTGTGGCCTGGTGAATTTTTCTTCCTGGACTACTAAGAACTCAAATGGTGACATTTTTAAGCTGAGTTAATGTGTAAAACACTGATTTCCTAGGTGAAAACCGGCCTGTTTTTCATCTATCAAATATGTCTTAGGATTAATAATTCAGATATCAAAATGTACCCGACAACACTATTCAGCTTCTCACCAAGACAAAAAAAAAAAGGAATATTGGAAAACATTTAGCAGTGGGTGCCTTGATGAATTATATTCTGTTGTCTTTATTTTCGTTTTCATTTCAACACATATTTTCATTTACAACACCATATTATGATGTAATACATGAAATGAAAATAGTTTACAAATTTGTAAAATATATAACATTGTATTATATAAAATGTGTTGCATAATAGTGCATGTATTACATAAAATTTCAAAAAGAAAGAATTGGGATAGAGGAAAAGAAAAAGAAAAAGGGAAAAGATTATATGTATATACATATATATGTATATCTACACATATGAATATGTGTATATGTGTATATATATATATGTATA
Source organism: Hydrochoerus hydrochaeris (assembly GCA_004027455.1). Taxonomy (NCBI): domain Eukaryota; kingdom Metazoa; phylum Chordata; class Mammalia; order Rodentia; family Hydrochaeridae; genus Hydrochoerus; species Hydrochoerus hydrochaeris. Next base: position 18,853 of record PVLA01013029.1, on the reverse strand, counting down.
TACATGATGCATAGCTATACTATGTATATACATATATATGTATATCTACACATATGTATATACATATATATATCTACACATATATATATGTATATACATGATACATGGCTATACCACTAATTTCTGTTAGTTCATCAAAAAGAACAATTTGTGTTTTCGTTGTTTGATTGTTTGATCATTTATTTCATGTCTAGATCTTGAAATCTGTATAACTACTTAGAAGATAACTATAAGCAACATATTAACCACTGTTAATTTCCAAAAAACTTAAAAGTTTTAATCTAAAAGATGAGTATTTTTGCTTTTTAATAAGAAATGTAATTCATTTAGTGATTTACAAAAACTTCAAACACATTTCAAATGCTTTACTATTGATTGTCAATAATAGTCTCTTTTCTTCCTTAATTTCCATTTTCTGCTTTGTCTTGGATTGATGGAAATTGTATTATTCTTTCTCTCATCTAACTATTCAGTGTATTACTTATATTTCATTCTAATTATCACTAAATAATTGCTATTAGTCTCAAATAATAGTTACTACTAATCTAAAAGAGTGATTTGCTTCATTATTTGATTGTTTGATCATTTTAATGCCTATATCTTATAATCTGAACAACTAGTTTGAAACTAACAATATGCAATGAATTAACCATTGTTAAACTTCTATTATTTTGTTTTGAAATTCTGCATTGTTATTTTTATTCTTTTCATTTTAAAATAAAAAAGTTTTATTTAAACTATGAAATATCTACTTTTTCATGCCTAGTGATGATTTAATTTAACATTTTCATTGTTTGACATTGCTCTTTCCCTCTTATGTTTTCACTTTTATAATATGTACTATGCTCAGTTGGGCATAATGAAATATCACAGACCCGATGTCTTAAACAATTCTGGGGACTAGAAGTCCATGATTAAGAGCTGGCAAGGTTGCTGTTTGATGAAACCTTTCCTGGTGCCTTGTGGGCTTAACACCTTCTGACAGTACCTGCTCTGGGAAAAGAAGGCTTCCTCTGGTTCTTCTCATAGTACACTGGTATTATTGTCTTGGGGTGCTCTCTTGAACTCTTTTGACCTTAATTACTTCCTAAAGTCACGTTCATCAAATCGGTGAAATTATGGGTTGAGAATTTAGCATGCAGGGGAAATAATGCCAACATCTTGTCCCATAACAGAGTTTTCTGAGTAGATTCATTAACTGGCTGCTCAAAGAGGCCATGCATGTAGCAAATGGCACCAATGTGTTTTATTTGGAAGTGCTCTTAAATAATTCAATTCCTAAGGTACATATTTTGCCAGTAAGCCAAGAATAATGTTATATGTCTTGGCCATTTAAAAACACGAATCAATTGTCTCAAAGTATGAAATTTTGAGATTTCACAGGGGTCTAAATTTGGTATTTTTCTTTTTTCAGAATAACTTTTTATTACATTATAGATATTTCCTGTATTTCAGTTTGTCTCTGATGATGCTATTTATATTTACCCACACATATGTCAGTAAGTATAGTATATCTAAATAAATGCAGCATGTGTAGTCTAGAAAACTTGCCATTGTTTCACCTAATACTATTAAGATATATAATGTATTTTAATTGGTTTACAAAAAAAGGAAATATGTGATAATTTCATTACATAGCAAAATATTTAGTACATTTTCATTTATAGCAAATCTACTTATAATTGCCTAAAATAAAAATAACCAAAGATACCCTTCTGTGGTACATGAAACATGAAATAGCACTCACTTATGCAAAGCATCGCTGCCCCCCAAACACTAAGGGACAGAAGGTAATCTCCAAGTTACATTCTATGTGACCTATTTAAGAGTTTATGTGGAATTTTTATTATTTAATATATTCTTCTCAATATATTACACTTATCTTTATAATCATGCCTGATTTATATCACTGTCACTTTTTAATTAAAAACATATTTTAAAATCTTTTGTTCTTGTAGTTTTTTTAAACAACAAACTTTATAAAAGTTAGAATAAAGTTGATAAATTTGGAATTGAAGTTTATATTGAGTGACTGTTAAGAACCACTAACTTTAAATTATAAATTATAAGTATTTCACATCTTATAAGTTGATACATCTCATTTTTTCAGCATGTTTAATATACTGCTTGCTTGATGTCACTATTTCAGAATCAGCCTTGAAATTACTGTGTTTGGGCTGCCACATAAAAATATCACTTTAACAGATTTAGTAACAAAAATTTTCATCTTTATTGCCCGGGAGAGTTCAAGTCATCAACAGATATGGACTGGCAGGATTGGTTTCATATGAAGTCCTTCTTGCTGGCTTGTCAGAAGCCCACCTTCTTACATGATCAGTCCTCTGAAAGTTCATACAGCCTTTGCTGTGCACAAATGGTCTTCCCATGATGCTATAAGCCTTATCAGATTAGGTTCTTACCCATATTTCTTTTGATCATGTACTAAAATCCCTATCATCAACTTTAGCCACATTGGATCTTTCTTCAATATTTGGATTTTCAGAGCAAACAATTTAGTGGATAACAGTTTTTCTGAAGGAAGATCACTAGTATTATTTACAGTTGGAAATGTGTAGACAATAACCACCATTCCTTATATGAAATAATATTAAATAATTGAACCCTGAGGACATATTTTAACCAATACTATAGAAGTATAGTTCTCAGGACTTTGACAATATGTGTTAGATTCTTCTAGTATATGAGTCTTGAAAAGACTTCTCATATGACTCTACTTACTTCCCATTTGGATATTACTGTCATTGTACTGTGAATATAATTGAATTTTCCTTTGCCTCTGATGGTTGTAAATTTCTTAAAATATAGCAATTTTAAGAATTATGATATTTCATTAAACACATAAGCTTATATGGTGTACCATTATTTTATGTATGACTATTAGCATGTATTACTTGAATTGGTAAAAAAAATATGGAAATATGTAATAATCTCCACAAATAAGCAATCATATTTGAGACTTCTTAATGTAAATTTTATTGGAAAAGATGAGAAAGGTTGTCTCAAAAAATGATTTTAAAAATTATTTATAGAAAACTAAAGACAATTATGTTTTTTGGTAAAATAATTGCAAACATTTCACTTACAAAGATGTCAGTTATCATCATAAATAATTAGCATTTGGAATCTTTAGGCCATTTTTTTATGTAGCTAAGTACCAAAAAAGAGAATTTGAAAATGCTGTAAAAAGTGAAAAAAAATCATGCTATGGTTGATACATTGTATCAATTTGAGAAGTTTAAAATTTTAAAGTCAGGAGTGATCCAGGATGCTTATTTTGTAAATATCCTCATCTTGTGCAAAATAAAGGCACAAAGATTTTGTGAGTGCTACATCTGCCTTGGAAAGAAGGGTTGACCTACATACAATATAAGGGATAAAAATAGGATTCCCCCACTCACTTTGCTCCAGCCACTTTTGCTGCCTGCTGCCTCATAGTTTTGTCCCAGCACCATGTCACCCTGATTTGGAGCCAGCTGATTATGGACTGAAAACTCCACCAACAGTGAGCTAACGAAACCTTTTCTTTCTTCCTTTCAGGTGTTGAATATTTTGTCCAAGCAATGAGAATAAAGTAACTAAGATAAAACTTGGTACCAGGAATGGGATCTTTGCTATGAATATACTAGACTATGTGGTTCAAGAGCCTTTGGGAATAGCTTGTGGAAAGAGTTTGGAAATGTTCAGAGGTATTGCTCTAAAACATAGATCTGGAACAGCTCAAGCCATTCTCTATGGGACATTCTGGTTAGAGCTCAGAAGCCCAGAAAATCAGTAAAGACCAGGCTTGCGAGGTTTCTACTGAAAAGAAGAGCTGCGTTGGCTGTTGGACTCCAGATAATGCGTGTCATGACTTGACAGATAATTTGTCTGTATTTTGCTCATGTCCAGAGACTTGTTTGAGACTAAGATTAAGGGTGATGGACTAATTAATCTGACAAAAGAAATTTCAAGACAGTCAAATGTTAAGATGTGGAATGGCTATTTTGGGGGGCTCTTAGCTAGATTTATGTTGCAAATGAAGAGCAAAGAGCCCATTGTGATGATTTAACATTGTGAGTTTGTCCAGAAAGAAAGCTCCAATAAAGTTATGGACTACAAAGGAAGAGCTGAGAAAATCTTGATTGTTAAGAAGAAATAAGAAAATAAAGAGTTGACCTGAAGACATCATAAAAAACAGCAAATCTTGAATCTTTACAGCCTCAGAGCTACAAAAGTAAAAGACTTTGCTTCGATTGTTCAGTGATACAGTCACTCGATCCCTACAGCCATGAGAGAGGCAAGCCTGGCTACTGCTCCAGCTTGCAGCAGACCTCTGCATCATCTATGTGGCACTGGTTTTAGGTGCATATAGAATGCAAGACTTCTGAAGTTAAAAAGCTTTCCACCTCAGTTTCAGAAGGCCTGGGAGACCAGGCAGTGTGAGATGGCAATATGTGAAGATGTATCAAGTCAAAGGTACAGTGCAGACCCCAGAAATTTGAAAAATCCAGGAGCATGCATCATTGATGGAAAGCCACAAGGAGACAGCAAAGTAGGCCTAAGAGAGAAGTTGTGAAGTTACAATCACCAGAAGTGACATAGAGTGGAACTTTGGAGCTCACAATTTATAAGGTTGCCTCAAATTGTGTACATGAAACTCTAAGACTTAATGTTTGCCCTACTGGATTTTGGACCTGCTTTGGTCCCAATCCTTTGTATCCCCTTGTTTGTAACTTTTGGAGTGGAAATGTTTATCTTGTGATATTGAATGTTGAAAGTGTTTAACTTTGTTTTCATTTGTACAGGAGATTGTAGCTAAGGTTTGCCTAACATCTTAAAAGAGACTTGTGACGACTTTTTCAGCAATGCTGAAACTGTTAGGACTTTGATAATTCTTACAGATGGACTAAATGCCTTTTACATGAACAGATGAACACAAGTCTTTGCGGGGGGGGGCAAGAAATAAATGTTATGGTTCTAGTGTAATACAATGTTGATAGACAAAACTGGTTCTTGAGGATAGTCAAACATGTGTTATAATGTTCAAGTTGTAAAATGGCTAAGAATAAGCATGCCTTGTATCTGAAAACCTGTTTTAAAAATTTCTGTTGCCAAGTTGACAAGGGGTGGATTGTTATGATTGGTACATTGTGTCAAACTGAGCAGTTTAGAAGTTTAACTAATGACTCAGCATGGAGCCAGGATCCTTACTTTGTAAATATCCTCATCCTATACAAGAGGAAGCCATAAATTTTGTGAATGCCACATCTGTCTTGGGGGTTGAGGGTGGCTTACATACAACATGAGTGAAGAAAAGAGGCTCCCCCTTGCTCTGGCTGCATTTTCTGGCTGCTACCTCAAAGTGTTGCCCCAGTGCCATTCCATCCTGCCTCGGAGCCAACTGACTGTGCACTGAAACCTCCACAAACAGTAAGCTAAATAAACCTTTTCTTTCTTCATTTTGTGTGTTAGATATTTTGTCACAGCAACAAGAAAAAAATAACCAAGACAAATCATTACAAATATTTATTTACAGATGATATAATTTTCTGTCTGCAAAATACAACAATGAGCTTAAGACTGAAATCATATGTGATTGTTTAGTAAGACAACTGGCATCTAATTCAGAAAAAAAATATTCAATACTTGTGACTTTTCTTATATATGTTAACCAGCTATGAAATATCATAGAAAAAATCAAAACTTAGAACATTTAATATATGTAACCAAGTTCCATATTGCTTCATATTTTATGTGATTGTGAGGAACCTGTTGTTGTTCATGTCTCTTTTAAATTTGGGGGAGAGCTTCCATGTGGGTATTATTGCTCCAGCTCCTTGCTTGAATCTTCATGCACTGCTGAATATGTCTTTTTAACACCCCAGAAACTCAGCTTTTTCATATAAAAAAGTATTCTGATTGATCATGAGCACTAAAAAGCTATGAAGAATAAAGAGTATTTATTACCATACAAATATTTATTGCCATATAAATATATAAATGTTACAACTTTGTCTTTTGAGTGGCTACCTATTATAGATGCCCCTCTTTTTTGAGAGAGGGTCTCTCTGTGTAGTTCAGGTTGTCCTGGATTCACTGTGTGGTCCATGATTGCCTCAAACTAATGACTATCCTCCTGCCTCAGTCTCCAGAGTGCTGGGATTGCAGATGTGTCACCATGCCTAGGTAATACCCCCTATTTTGTAGCATCCATTTCTCATTTAAATGTTTCCAAAATACATATAGAAAATGTATTCACAATGTTATATTTTCAACATATAAATGAATGATTGAGCTATTTTAGGAAAATAGCAACCCCAAAATTTAAACAGATTTCTTTGTCAAACTAAGCCTGAATTAAGAATTAAGAATTGTGCAGCATAAAAATCTACATGACCTAGTAACACTGATCACAGAACAGAGAACCACGTTTCCTTCTTTACCTCTCTGCAACTTAATTTATTCCAATAAGAGAGCTAAGAAATTGAAATGAAGGAAGATCATGATACTGAGGAATTAAACAAAAACTTGCAATTTGAACTTTGCATGTAGAATAACAAATTTAATGTATATATGCTTTTATATACAATTTTTATTTTTGTATAAGTATACTAATATACAATATTGAACAAATACACCCATGAGGACAATATATTTGAGTAATGCTTAATCCAAAATTACTTTTCCAGAATTAAAAAATATTACATAAAAACAACACCTGGAAAGTATGAATCTATAAATACAAAAATTTTTGTGAAATGATTTTCCTGTAGAACATGCTAGATGTTGTCCAAAATATTCCATTGAGTTAAAGATTGTACATATTTGAAATTGCAACTAAGCCATCTCAGCAATAAAACTGGCCGGCCTCAGTATACTGTTTATCAGAATCAGAATTCATGTGTGTGACCAGAATCAAAAGCCATTCTAGTAATCTGAATAGACAACATGATCAGAGTTTTCCAGGAACTTATAGTTTGCAATTTGTGCCACAATAGAGAATAAGAACATGGTATACAGTAGATGAGGGGTGACCCTTGTTTGTGAGGGTGTCATATGCACTGTGTGGCTAGGGAGCATCATGAAACCTGTTGGCTTTATGCTCCACCACCTTTAGAGGTTTTCACAGGGAGAAGATGAACAGAAAGAAATTTGTCAGTGCCAAGTGCATAGGTATAGATGTGCATACAGTGTTAGTTGTATGAGATGCACATATTGCCTGCACCTAAACTTTATAATCTCCTAATTTTAGTTCTGTTATTTTGTTGAGATTATGTGTTTCTTATTAACATGTCTCCAGAAAATATAGAAAAGATGTTCACAGTATAATTTTAAACAAATTAAATAAGTGAATGAACTACATTAGGAGAACAACAAAATCTACTCCAAACATAAACGCAATGGTTTGCAGAGAAATATTTGTGAAAATAAGCTTTATTTAAAAACTCCTAATTTCTAAGCATATATAGGATTATAAGAAAGATTTAACAGTACTTAATATGCCCATGTTTCTTTCTCTTATCTCACTTCTTGTCCTTATTCATTTGATTTTTTTGACCTATTTTATAAATTCATTTTTTAAAAATTTACCTTTTATTTGTGTCATCCAATCAATATAAGTAACATATAAATATAATGGAAGTTCAGGTTGATCATATTTTGGCCACACAAATTACTCTCAATTTGTGTTGCTGCATGTTTTCAACCCTTGTAAAATAGACATGATGGTAGGAAGTATTAGAAAAACATTTTTTCTCTGTGTTATTGCATTAAAAGATAGCCATAACCATAATTTTTGAATCTTGTATGTTAAAATTAAAATGGACAATGGCCCTTACCTTAAAAATAAATAAGAGAGTACAACATACGTCAAAATGTGAATTATGTATTTATAATAATAAGATTTTCCAACAATTCTTAAATTTAAGATAATAATAATGATAGGTAATTAGAATAAAGCAGCTTCATGAATCTGAGAGACCTTTTGAAATTCATAAATTGGGTCATACTTTAGAAGAATTTAATGTGTTTGATTTTTCAATAGTTTATGTTTTATATTTCATTTTTTACCAGATGGTTTAGGCACATTTCCTACACTGAAAACTTGTTTTATGTATAGGGGATGTGTAGGAAAATAGAATGTTATTTTAAAATTCTATTTTCAGTGACAATATTAAACTGTACATATATCAATACTTCTGTATATATCTTGTATATTATAGTTTTCACATTTTAAAATCTTAATATGACTAACAAATAATGAAAAATTCATTTTACATGTTACTATAACTATATCCTACTTGTAAAGTGTCTGCAGATACTTTTGCCTTCTATGAAGAAGTAATATGTAGTGCAAAGACTGTAGTATATTTGGGTAGTGCTCATTTCAAAATTACTTTTACTTATTTCCCAAAACTTCCATGAAAAGGGGGATATTTGGAAAGTACAGATTTAGAAAATACAATTACTTTGGGGGAGCTGATTTTCTACTAGAACATGAAAGTTGATATTTTAACAATCTATTGACCTGAAGAGTCATTTTTGTGTCTGCACCTCAGCCATCTTAATGCTGAAAGAGAAGCCTGTTTCAGCTTACTGTTTCCCAGAATCAGGACAATAGGATGAACAGAAGGTAAAGTAATTGCATTCATCTGGTCATGCAAGATGGAAGTTTTCTCACCAAGTAATTCAAAAGTTGCAATTTGTACGATAAGAAATAGAAAGGAAATAATGTAAATTAGGAGAGTGGCAAATACAATTTTCAAGGTTTTTATATGAGTTGCAGTGTTGGCATCAGTGGTTCTATTTCTGATGTGCTGCATTTTGTTAAGGTGCTTCCACATGGAGAAAATGAGCAGGAGAAAATTTGTCACTGACAAAGTAAATGGTATAAATGTGAACAAACAATTTATGAATGCAAGAGTTTTGAAAATTTGTACAGAGTTCCCCATTCTAGAATTGGAAGATATGTTTCTTTTATATGCATCACTCCAAACATTTGCATGTCTGCTTGTCAGTGAAATATTTAAAAACAATAAGAACAGAGACACTAGCAGAATCTCTGAAATCACTTTTTAAACTCTCCACTGTAGGAAAAGAAGGATAGAATTATAAAAATTGGCTATTTTAAGAAAGTAAAAGATGCTGAGGCTTGTAGACAGCCAAAGATTAAAATGATTGATTACTATCCAGGTAATATCCATCATTCTTAACATGCCTAAAGTCATGAACCAAGCAGGGTAAAGTACAAGTACTAGTATACTCATGAGTCCTATGCAGAGCACACCAATTCTGGAGATTGCTAAAGCACTGAGTATTTGATCAATTGTAGAGATGTTTTTTCTCTTAATCCAGTCCATAAAGTTCACCAGTGCTATGAATCCATTTCCTAAATATCCAATAATAATTTCCATGCAAATTATGATGACAAATGTGTACTGTGCAATACCACTCATTTTGTGTAAGAAGATTGCTTGAATTTCCAGTATTACTGCTGAAATAAAAGATGCACAAAAGACAAAATAAAAAATAAGCAAGAATAACATCAGTCAGTCAGTCAATCAATCCATCTTTATTTTCATGTTAAAACACAGCAAAAGCATTGCCATCATCAACTACAAGAGTCTCCATGTTATTCTGCAAGGCACACAGAGGCTGAAGGAAACACCCCTATTCTAACTAGGAATATGCAAGATTTTCATGAAAGAAACTATGGGACAATTCTTTGGCAAATCTTGATGTTTTCTTGATATTATATATGCAAATTTTGAAAGTGCATATATTATAAATTTTCAAGAACCACATATACACTGCAGTTAGCTGATGATATTAATAAATTCTTCTTCAACAGCCGAGGAGTAGATAGGGGAGTAAAGACATGAATACAGCAATATCCATCAAAGATAGGATAAAAACATGTATTAAAAACTTTAGAGATGACCAAAAAAATAAGGGTATTCACCATGAGGGGATGACCTACCTTCATTTCTCAGAAACCAAATTAAGCAAAGAAATACAACTTGAAAAATTTTACAGATGCCCTGCATTTAGGAAAGTGACATAATAAGAAGGTGAATCATGCCAGTACGAGAAAATTTTAAAGACAAAAGTTATAGAAATAGAGACACAAACTTACCCTCTCTATAGAGGCAGAGGCAAAGATGTGATCTGGAATGAAAACTCAGAAATGCAAACAACCATGGGGTGGGGCTCTGTGGAATGGAGCTCTGTGGATTTAATGCTGGTACTGACACCTCATAGGATTTTATAATAGAAACAATTTAGATGGTAAAAAAAAAAAACCCATAAGGAGCTCCTCCTACAACTGTCCCTTCCAATAGCCCTAGGGAAAGACAACTTTATCTAGAAAGGTGAGGATTGTACCAATGATAATTCACCAAATAAACCCAGAGAGCAAAATAAGAAATTTCCCAGGAAGAAGTGGTGTCTTTTTATATTTCAGAATCAATATTTTAGTTAAGTGAATTCAGAAAAGACTGCATTTCATTTTAACACGTTAATATTTTCATATATGATGTTTTATGTTTTTACTGTACCAAATGCAAATAAAGAGATAGAGTCAATCAGCCATTATCATCCATAATGTGTCACTCTTGCCCATCAGCCTACTAATACACATATTACACAAAACCATATTTATACACAACCTGATTGCGTTATGAGTCAGCTTTACTTATGTAGAAGTTCAAGCAATATTACTGGAGCTACTTTCTTCTGCTAGACTTTTAGTAGAGATACTTGTAAATTTGTGTTTCACATTTGAAGAAAAAAAATGTATTTTCTAATGAGAGACACTTATGTTGATGAATCAACTTAAACAATCATCCTTCAGGTCCTCTAAGATGAAGACAGAGCATGGGCAGCATAGACTCACAGGTGACACTGCAAAGATCAGATTCAGGCAAACGAGAAGAGCAGCAGTCTTATGACGTGAATTCATAAAACAATAGTTGAGAGGCTCTGGATTCTGAAAATAGACTAAACCATAGGAAAGTGTTCTGAAGAAGCTAATTCCTGGCTTAGTTTTTGATGTGTAAAGTCAAAGTCTTTCACCCAGTTCTTTCACCCAGTCAATTCAGAGGACCAGAGTCTAGTTTTTGAGGGAAATCTAAGACTCCTTGAAATAATGATCCCAAAATACTCCACAGAAATATTCAGGATAGGTTCATATGATATTTCCTTAAGACCTCCAGCCATTCATCAGATAATGCAGCCCATAGGAAAGATTATATATCCATACTGTCTCAGATTTTCAAGACAGGAGCCTGAAATGACTCTAATAGCTGAGGACAGAGAGACCCTGTGGCCTATTGCATGCAGTGGGAGTTGCTGCATGACAGGTTCTCCCTAGAGCTCTGGGTCATGTCCATCTCAAGGTGGGTTTTGTGAGTCTCTAGGGTTTTTTTTTAAGTAATCCTGATAGTATCAGAGAAGTGAACAGATTTTTCAGTTGGCAAAATTCACGCATTGTGTCCTGACCTATAGTAAGTGGTATTATAGAAAACAGGAGCAAGAGGAAGCCTGTGAAACATTTCCTTCATAACAAGAATAAAAACAAATATACAAATCACATTTTTTAAGGCAGGGTCTCACTCTGTAGTTCAGGCTGACCTTGAACTCACTTTGTCACCCAGGCAGGCCTCAAACTCACAACAATCCTCCTGCCTCAGCCTCTCGAGTGCTGAGATTACTGGCATGCACTACAACAACCAGCTACAAATCACAATATTAATGAAATATATTTGAATTCCACTACCTCAAAATCTTGAAAACACAAAGAATGGTATTAATTTCCTATCTCTATTAAATTAACACACCTCTATTCTGTCAAAGCCAGATGTAATATAGGATGGGTTTAGATTAAAATAAATTTACATGGTACCTGTAGATGCTCTCTAAGAGCAGTACATAGCCTTTGACCCTTTGAATTTGATATTGATTTGGAGATTTTTTTTTACCATAAGTGACTGTGAAGGAAAATTAAATAATTTTCTTCTGTGTATTTAGAACAATAGAATTACTCCAGTCTTTAGTGTAGGGACTATATCATTTTTACTCTAAGGCTTTTAATGTTTTGCAAAACATCATGTTTGCAAAATACGATAACGTTTACCAGAAGTAAAATTTTGGAAAAAGAGACATAAATCTGATAAGATCCAAGACCTCTGATATATGTTACATTTATAGAAAGATAGTGGTCTGATACACATGAAGGAACATCCTTAAAAAGATAATTGACATGTTACTCTATCACTAGTAGGTGACAAAACATAACCTCGCAATCACTACAAAGAATCATTTGTGGCATTTTCCTGAAGGATACTGGTTTATAACACCACAAAGGAATAGGGGACCCTAAAGCTCCTACATGCTTTTGTCCAAGCTACTTTGCCCCCTGTGTAGATGATTTAGCGAATTCAAACCTGCCGGAAGGATCTGTAGTGGGAAAGAACTCATGGATTTCTCTTTCTGGCCCTTTAGGAGAAAGGGAGTCAAATACCAACTAGCCACATCCTTTTCAGTGAAGGAATAATCTGTGCTTGAGAAACAAACAAAAAATATCATTGAAAAAAAGCATAGGACCCTTCTAAACAGGACATTCTCTGCCAATATACAAATCATATATTTACAAAGCCAGTCACTATTGCAGAGTATGAAGTCAACTGCATGGCACTAAGGGTGGAGGACTGGACATAGATTTGCATGTTTTTTTTTGCCCTCAGTGACTGTCCTTCTATTCTCTTGGTTAGGACTTTGATCCACATTTTCACTTCTTTACACATTTGAGTGAAACTCTACACAGTGAAGGTGAGAAGAGTTTTTAAATGATTCTCCATGATCTAGAAAATGTTAGGCAGAGTTGTTAGCTCCAGTTTGAGTAAAACCTGACCAATGGGATAGGCAAGAAAAAAAGAGCTGAAAAAATCAACTGCCACACTTCTCACTTGGATAGACCAGTGCTATATCTGGTTGACACTGACTCTACTTGAAAACCCTTGGATGGCAAGTGTCCACATATACTGTCTGTCATGACACCCTGAACTCACTTTGATGTGGTTATCAGAAGAACCACACATCCTATCATGGTTTTCACATTTTCTCTTGGCTCAACTTGTACATATCTTTCTCATTTCCTCAATGGACTTGCTTTGAAAACAAATCTCATCAATTTACTCACAGATATTGGCTGATATTTCAGAAATTCAGATAAGATATTCACTGAACTACACAATTGCTATTTGTTCACTTCCCTGAAATACAGAATCCATGCATTTTTTAAAAAAAATATTTAGAAAAGGTATTGAAAATATATTAAAATATTTTAGAAAGATGTAAGTTTCTAAATATATTTTAAAGGCAACTAAGTTTTTGCATAAATACTAAGTAACAAATGTATTATTGACAATAGAAAATGAGTTTATAAAATTATCTGCTATGTATTTGTTTATTTATTTTTGTCTTCTTGAAATAGGGTCTCACAATGCAGTTCAAGTTGGCCTCAAACTCACTTGTAGCCTGAACTGACCTTGAACTCATAGTAATCCTCCTGCCTCAGCCTCCCAAGTGCTAGGATTACAGGCATGTACCACCAAACCCAGCTTAATATTCTGCTTTTTAAAATTTACCTTATTGTGATAAATGACATTTCATTTAGCTGTTCCACTTTGTCTCCATGTTCTTGATTTGCTGTATCAGGAAAACTTTGGAACTATTTTCCTTAGAACTGAGGAATGGCCAGTTCTTTTGCTGTTAGTAATGCTTTTTTCTTGATAAGCCTCTAAACAAAACAAGAAACAAGAAACTCATACAATCTGAGATGTTAAGATGAGTAATTTTATTGCTTTATCAGTCCTAATATAATTCATGTAACGTTCATTAATTTCTTCAAAAATGTAACTTAAACCATAGAGTTATGTGCTGGATTATGGGTCCTGGAAAATGAAGATAACACATGTCATCTCTGTTTTCCTTACATTGTATTTTACTGGGGAAGTGAATGATTAATAAACACAGATAAATTATGTGTGGAAATGGTGTATCTAAAGGTTAGATGACATTGTCAAGATTTCATTACATTGCAAATAAATATAATCATGTGAAACTTGATTATTAAACATAACTCTACATTTCCTTCTCATAATAAATTTACAACCAATGATTGTGCCAAAACCTTCTCTCTAGTTTCCTCATTTTATAAAACAATGCCAGATGAATGAGAAATTTCTATCATTATATGAATTTCACAAATGCTTTTTATTTTGTACAGAGAGGGTCATTGAATTATATAAAATTATTTCATAATAATATTTAAACAGAGTACTTTTCATGATAGGAAATACAGTACCATATTCTGATATTAATTATAAGGGAGTATATTAAGCACTGCAAGATGAAGGGGTGATTTAAAATATAGACCAAGAGGGACTGGCAAAAAAGCTGAAGTATTCAAAGGCAGATTTCAATCTAAAAAGGATTTCTGTCTACTCAAGACATACAAAAATGTGTCCTTTCTATTGTAAATGGAAACTTATAACAACATCAGAATCAGTTCATAATTATTGTTCTTTCTTCCTCATATCTATTGAAGAAATGATCTATTACTATGTTTCCCAGGCTTGGTTTCATTGTCTACCTGTATTTTTTATAGAAAATTTAGTTTTCTTTCTCTTAAATATAAAATGAAAATTCACAATACACTATGTCTACCTTGATAAAGTAAAAAAGAGTTCAAAGTATGAGTTAGAATTCAAAGTTCTTACAATGCAAAACACTGGAAATTCAAATAATGAAATTGATACACAATGGTTTACAAAAGTTTGATACAAATTATAATGGAAGGTAGCACCCCAAGACTTTCTTTAGATAAACTAACATTTTACATAATGAATAAACATAAATCATCAGGTATTTAAATCCAGGTCAAATAATATCCCTAGAGTTGAATGGAAGTGAAATTTTCAGTTCTTTCAGCCAAAATTCTCATCTGCTTTGTATCCAACAGATAATCTGCTTTTAGCTTCTTTTCTCTCAAATGAAGACAATTAATGGCTTGAAGAAAAAGGAAGTCAATATTCCTATAAAGTAAGGATGATGTTCAGATAGCAATCTATTAGGACTTTTATGGGGATAAAGATAGAACACAAAAATTAACAAAAGAAAGATCACTCTGTGCAGAACCTTCTGAGATTTTTGGGATCATTTCTTATGGAGCTTCATTTTCCTAATATGTTTTCAAATGGAGGAGAACAGTATAAAAGTGATTAGAGATGTACGAAAGGGTTTGAAGTTGGCCAAAATGAACACAGTTATATTTGAAAGGTTTGTAATATTTCTCAATTTGCTCTTCCATTCATGTTCAGTCATCAGAGTCCATTATTTTTATCCTTGTAACATAACAATAAAAAAATCAGCATGATGTAGAATGGCACTATTATTTCTCCTCTTCAGGTGAAATATTATTTTAGAGTGATTAACTTTCTTTAGCAAATAAATATGCTAAAGCTATTAAACTCAAGAGCCAAAGTATTTGGTTACTTCCCAGGTTATAAAATACATACTTCTTATTCACATATTATATAAAATTGAACATTTTTGAATATTAGTGTATTAACTTTCTCACATACAATTGAATACTGCTGGTAGCAGGGAGTGAAAACTTGATCACAGAAAAGACATTATGGTTTTTGTTTATTTAAAGAGAAAAAAAACAAAAAAGGTAGAAATTTTACAGAATTTCAAGAAAAGAAGAAATCACTAGTAAGAAACAGTAAGAAATCACTAGTTGATAAATTACATATTGTTCTACTAGAAATAGTTATTCAAGTTACAAAATTAAAGCACACAAAGTAGACACTAAAGCAGCGAGAGTGCAAACGGATCTGTTCAACAATCTATCAAGAACCTAGAAATATGGTTATCAATACCACACATCTAAATATACATGCAGCTATATCTTTTATAGCACTTCCTATTTCCTTTTTTTGCAATAGCAATTATACATTTTTAAAATTTTATTTAAAGAGAAGAAAAAAAGGAAAAACAGAAAAAAGGGTAGCAACAATACAGAATTATAAAGAAAGAAAGAAAAAAGAAAATGAGAAAAAGCCCCACTAGGAAATCAGTAATTTATAAATCAGTCATCCTGGATGCAGTTGTTCAGGCTACAAAGTTAAAGGGTACATAGTAAACATTCAAACAGTCAGACTACAAACTGTTCTGCTCAAAGATCCAACAAAGATTCAGCAATATGGTCATCTATTTTACACACTCAAACATACATGCAGTTATATCCTTTAGAGCACTTTCTTTTCCTCTCTTTTTACAATGGCAATTACACATTTAGGTTTATTACACTTGTAGATCTTATTTACTTTTTACACTAGAGACACAGTATGATATTTATAAATATGATTCTTATTTATTTCACTAATGAGGATAGTCTCAAGTTGTGTCCATTTACCTATGAAGGCCTCAAGATTGTCCTTTTTTATAGCTGAGTAATATTCCATTGTATAAAAATGTCACATCTTTTACATCCACTCGGCAGTTAATGGGCAACTTGGTTGTTTCCAGCAGTTAGCTATCACAAATTGTGCGGTATGAACATGGGTGCACATAAATCAATGTGATATGAGCTTTTCAGTTCTTCTGGGAAAATACCCAGGAGGGGGATAGCTGGATTGAATGGAGCTTCCAATCCTAGTCTTCTGAGAATTCTCCATATGGATTTCCATAATGGCTGCACCAGTCTACATTCCCACCAACAGTGGAGCAGTGTTCCTTTTCCCCAGCAGCCTTGCCAACATTTGTTATCAGTTGATTTCTTGATGGCAGCTATTTTTCCGGAGTAAGGTGGAATCTCAATGTTGTTTTAATTTGCATTTCTCAAATGACCAGGGATGGTGAATATTTCTTCATGTATTTATTTGCCATTTGTATATCTTTCTCTGAGAACTGTGTGTTCATTTCAGATGCCCATTTTTGGAGAAGGTTTTTGAATTTGGGGAGCTTGATGCTTTTCAATTCTTTATATGTCCTGGACATAAGTCCTTTGTCTGAGTGGTTGCTAGCTAAAACTCTTTCCCACTCTGTGGGTTTTCTTTTCACTCTGTTGGTGATTTCCTTTGAAGTGCAGAAACTTTTCAATAATGTGAGATCCCTTGAAGTGTTTCCTGTGCAGTTTGCATTGTGTTTATAAATTCTCTGCCTACCCCTATGTCTCCAAGACTTCTACCTACCTTGCCTTCCAGTAGATTTAGTGTTTCTGTTTTAATATTGAGGTCTTTGATCCATTTAGACTTTAGTTTTTTGCATGGTGATAGGCTTGGATCTAGTTTCAGTCTTCGGCATGTGGAGAGCCAATTTTTCCAACACCTTTTATTAAAGAGACTATCCTTCTTCCAGTGGACATATTTAGCCCCTTTGTAAAATATCAGGTGGCTGAGTGTCTTTGTAGTTCTGCTTGAATCTTCTAATCTGTTCCATTGATCCTAAGGTCTATTTCTTTGCCAGTATCAAGCTCATTTTATCACTGTGGCTTTACAGTACAGTTTCAAGTCAGGAATTGAGATGCCTCCTGCCTTGCTTTTGTTGCCTAGAATTGCCTTTGCTATTCTAGGTTTCTTCTGTTTCCAAATGAATTTTAGGAGTGTTTTCTCTAGATCTGTGAGGTGTGTCAATGGTTTTTTGATTGGGATTGCATATCTGTATAACAGTTTTGGGACTATAGCTATTTTCACAATGTTGGTTCTTTCTAACCAAGAGTAAGCAATGTCCTTCCATTTTTTAATATCCTATTCAATCTCCTTTTTCAGTGTAGTATAATTTTCAGCATATATGTCTTCTACATTTTTAGTTAGGTTGATTCCTAAGTATTTCATTTATTTAGATGTTATTTTAAAGGGTGATATTTCCATAATTTCTGTCTCAGTGAGTTTTTTTGTTTGTGTACAGGAATGCTATTGATTTTGGGGCACTGACTTTGTATCCAGCTACACTGCTAAACTTGTTTATTACCTCTAGTAGTCTTTTAATGGAGTTTTTTTTGGGGGATCTTTTATGTAGAGTATCATGTCATCTGCAAATAGTGATAACTTAACTTCTTCTTTTTCTATCTTTACTCCTTTTATTTCTCTCTTGTCTAATTGCCCTGGTTAGTGTTTCCAGAAGTATATTGAAAAGGAGTGGTGATAGTGGACATCCTTGTCTTGTTCCTGATTTTAAAGTGAAAGCTTTCAGTTTTTGTCCATTTAGTATAATGTCATAAATGGCCTTTATAAGTTTGAGGTAGATGCCATATATTCCGAGTTTCTGAAGGGTTTTTATCATGCACATGTGTTGGACTTTGTCAAAAGCTTTTTCTGCATCTATGTTTTTGGTTTTGGCTCTGTTGATGTGGTGTATTACATTTATTGATTTGCATATGTTAAACCATCCCTGCATTCCTGGAATGAACCCCACTTGGTCATGATGTATAATCACTTTGATGATTTACTGCATTCTATTTGCCAGTATTTTGTTGAGAATCTTTGCATCAATGTTCATTAGTGAGATTGGCCTATAGTTCTCTTTTTTGGTTGGATCTTTCTCTGGTTTTGGTATCAGAGTAATAGTTGTCTGCAGGAATGGTTTAGGGAAGATTGCTTTTGTCTCAATTTCATTGAAGAGTTTAAGGAGTACTGGCATCAAATCTTCTCTAAATTTCTTGGAGAATTCAGCTGTGATTCCATCTGGACCTGGGCTTTTCTTTTTTGGTAAGTTTTTAATTACATTTTCAATTTCAATAGCTGATACTGGGTTGTTCAAAATTGCTATATCTTCTTGCTTGAGATTT
>PVLA01013028.1:0-30833 GCA_004027455.1 Hydrochoerus hydrochaeris | reverse complement strand
CAGATGGTTCAGCTTAGGATTTTTGCACTTTATAATGGTGCAAAAGTACCCCATGCAGCCATTTCCACCTTTTCCTTTGGTGCAGCATTCTGTGAATTACTTGAGCTATTTAATATTTTAGTATGAAATAGGCTTTGCATCAGATGGCTAAATGATTCTGAGCACATTTAGGCAGGCCAGGCTGAGCTGTGATGTTCCTTAGGTTGGATGTGTCAGATGCATTTTCAGCTTACAATGTGTTTACCAGGACATAAAACCTCACGATGAGTCAAGCAGCACTTCTGTTACTGTCAGATCTGAGAAACAGATTTAATCTAAGATACACAAGTATTTAGAAGATTTGCTTGTGACGGCCACCTAGAGTCAGGTGTGAAAGAGTGCAAAAGGTCCATCTATGCACTGCAGACCCAAAGGATCTAGTTGAAGGTCTGGAGCTCACGGCAGTGTCCCACGTGACTCTGAAGCAGGAGACTGAAGGATCTGTGATGTGAGGTTGAAGGGGCTGTGCTGGCGACTGGAAGTCAGGTGAAAGTGAGGACTGGAGCTCCTCCAAAGAAGCAGAAGTCAGCCTTCCTTTTTCATTTTCCTTTTACACCATTTAGGCAACAAATCCATTGGTTGCTGTCACATATGCCCAGTAAACCATGGCAAATCTTCAGTAAATCCCATCAGCCACATCAAGAACTATACTGATCCAATTAAACTGGGCATCTCTTACTCAAGTTGATACAATCAGTTAACTGTCACAGGCAGGATCACTTTGAACAGCAAATTTCCGTTTTGTTGTCTACAAAATCAGGGTGGTGGATGCCCGAATCTCTAAAGTCCTCTCTGGTTTCCGAATACCAAACCAATAGTCTAAATAAGTCATCTTCCCTAAGAAATAATCCATAACATTAGTGAAAGAGATAAGATTGTGAGAACTCCAGTGAGCATGAAGTCACTTCTAGTTGGGGGATGGGATGTTTCATAAGGAAAGTGATACTCAATGGATGTAGAAGAATAAGGTGTTAACTACTTTTGTCTCAGTGCTGAGACAAAATACCTAATGCCCAAAATTCATGAAGAAAAGGATTATTTAACTCACAGTTTGTAGAGGTGTCAGTCTAGAATCAGCTGGCTCCAAGGCAAGGTGGCATAGCAGGGGTTCAACAGCCCATGGTGCCAAAGACAGCAAAAGCAACAAGAGCAAAAGCAGGGAGAGCAAGCTTCTTTTCCTCCCTTATACTGTATGCAGGCTACCTGCCCTAGGTACTCACAGCACTCACACCATCTTTGTGGTCTCCTCTTGCACAGGCTCACGGTATTTACAAAGTGAGGACCCTCCTCCTCCGCTGAGTCACTTAGCTGAACTTCCAAACTTCTCAAATTGACGCATGAAATCAACCATCACAACATCCTGGAGCAAAAACAACCACCCTAGGGCATGTCCTCTGCACTCTAGGATGTGGAACTGCTGAGCTACTTAGTAAAACTTCTAAATTCTCAAGCTGACACAATGCATCAGCCATTACAGACAGGCATGGTGGTGCCTGCAGGGAGCACCTGCAGGAGCTGTGCAGAAGGAAACATGAGCAAAGGCACGGGGCAGGGGACCCAGGGACTGAGGATCTAGGGATGAAAGACAGAGAAAACAGGGATCAAGGGAGGAAGGAGTTAGGGAGAAGACTGAACAGTGAGTGCATTGCTTAATCTCATGGGTCAACTTAGTGAGGTCATAGTGCACTGACATTTGGGGAACAGTATTGTTACAAAGGTAGTTTGCAGTTGCACTTAACACTTAAATCTAGCAGACTGGCATAAAGTAAATTACCTCCTATGATGAGGATAGGTCTCATCCAATGAACTGAAGATCTTAAGAGAAAGAGAAAAAAAAACTCAAAAAATTGGGAGTCCTACCTGACTTTGGACTTGAGAAGCAACATTCGCTCTTCTGTGGGTCTCCAGGGCACTGGCTTTTCCCTGAAAACTTTGGACTTTCCAGTCTCCAAGATCACAAAAAATTTTCCTAAAATACATCCTGACTGACTGATCAGTAGATAACAGGTAGACAGGTTTATAATACATAGATGATAAATAGTGTCTTAGTCAATTACTCATCACTGGAACAAAATAACCAACACCTACTACTTGAAAAAAGAGAGGTTTATTTTGGCTCATGATTTTTAGAGATTTCTGTCAGAAAAGGCATGGTGGAAGGGTCTGGCTGGAGAAAACTGCTCACCTTATCACCACCATGAAGCAGAGAAAGAAAGAGCTAGAGAGGGAGATTGTCCTTTCAGGTCACCCTCAGTGGTCCCCCTCTTCCAACCGTGCCCTACCTCCCAAAGTCAGTCAACCAGAGTGCCCTTGTGATCACCTTCCAGGATATGAGGTTCTTGGAGACCATCTCAGGTCTAAACCATAACAGATAGATGATAGATAGATAGATAGATAGATAGATAGATAGATAGATAGATTCTGCACATACACACACCTGCCCTACTGGTTCTCTTTCTCTGGAAAATCCTAATTTTCCAGAGACTAATGTAATTAGTCTCAAATCAAAGCACATAGTTGACAAGTAAAAGTCCTCAAAGTGCCAGAGCTAAGATCATATGACTAGTTCTTTGGCTAAAATAAATCTGTGTGTGCCTGAAATGATCTAACTGCTCAGGTCACTGTAGAAAGCCTCTTAACAAGATTGGGACTTGACGGTCCAGTGTTAGTGAAAAATGGGCAGCAGTGCTCAACCTTGACAAGAAGACAAAAGCATACTTGGGATGCAATATTTGTGCTTAGATATTGTTTTAGTCACTTTCCCATCTCTGGAACAAAATATCAGGTACCAACAACTTAAATGAGGAAAGGTTATTCTGGCTCATGACTTCACTCCATGGCTGGCTGGCTCTAAGGCAGAAACAGCATGGCAAAAGGGTTTGGTAGAGGAAACTTGCTCAACTCATGATGGTCAGGAAGCAGAGAGAGAAGGAAAGAGCCAGGGACAAGAACACACCCTTCCAGATCACACCCCAGTGACCACTTCCAGCCAGGGCCCCCACCTAACAGCACATTCAGCTCTGAACTCACCAGTGGATGAAGCCACTGAGGAATGTCGCACCGCCCATGCACGTGAGACTTTGAGGAAAACTAGATCTAAACCCTAACAAATACACACATGTATCCATTCTGAGTCCATAGCCGATGCTTGAGTTCCACAGATTTCTATTTCTTATTTACCAGAAGTGGAACAAGAACTTAAAGACACTTAAAGGCAACTGAAACCCTGAATCTTTCCAGATTTATATAATCATTCCTCAAATTTTACAGTTGCTTTGCCTGTACTCAATTTGACAGCAGTTGTTAAGCAATTTGCCTTTATTAAGCCTTTCCCAAGCATTCAACTTAATTTTCATAGAAATGACAACTCTATTACTTCCATGCTCACATTCTACCAGTACCGCAATATTTACCTAATTCTGTAATTTCCATAAGAAATAAATTTGCACGAACAGGTTTGGGGACAAGGATAATTGACTTTTGTTAAGCATGCGGCTTCCTTGACTGGAACAGCTGCGAACCTTGGTTGACAGGTTTTACCGAGGAAAAGAGCACCAGGCAGCAGAGAAGGCAGTCAAGTGGAGGTCAGTCAGGAGCCATGGTGCGCTGGTAACTAACTGCTTCAGGGTGGGAGCTGGATTCGTGGGGTTTGCAGGTTTCTGTGATGTTGACACTTCCAACATATGACATCACGGAGCAGAGAGCTGGGAACCCATGTGACCAGTCAGCTCTGGTGACCAATAAAAGCCAGCTCTAGTACCCTGAAGTCTCAACACTTAGCCTAGATAGTCTATACAGAAAAGCATACCATTCATCTTCCTCCGCTTCATTGCTGTTACCCGCACACTGCTGATGCCTGCGGCCGAGTGGAGAGGCAGTGAACGTTTCCATTTTTAAAAATTATTGCAGTAAAAGTCATATTGCCATTAATGCTCATCAAAATACCCTCCTGCATTTTGGACACACTCATCCTGTCATTCTTGCTGCTTTCTGAAGCAGTCTGCAGGTTGTATTTTGTGAGTGTCTGTAGGAAGTATGATCAACAATACGGTGAGTGGTGTGGCCAGAGCTCCCCCTTGGGAAGGAGTTTAAAGGTAACACTGCGAGCTGTGTCCTCACCCACTCTTCGTCAGGTCTGGCACCCTGTGACTTCTAGCTCTTCCTCAAAGTCAAAATGACTGTGAACGGGAAAGATTTTCACTCAGGACATTGAGGCAGCCACAGCAGAGCAACTAAAGACACTCCTAAAAACTTCTTCAGAAAACAGCAAGAACAACGCAATGAGTGTGTTCAAAGGAAGGGCGAGCACTCTGAGGGGTAGTGACGATGTGTCTTTACTGCACTAACTTTCAAAATTTAGACATTCACCGTGTTTCAGCCACGCCTTGCGTTTGGTTCATGGTTACAGAGTCTGGGCGGCTCAGGAGCACGGCGCTGCCGTCGGCTTGGCTTTCAGCGAGCGCCGTGCGCTTCTTCAGCTCACGGAGAAGGCAGAAGGGCAAGTAGGCACGTGGGGAAGAGGGAAGACACGGGCACGACCTCAGTTTGTAACAACTGTTCTTGCAGTAACTAATACAATCCCACAGGGGCAAGAGCTCTTTCATCCTAGTGAGAATTTCTGCAATTCAGTCCTACAAGAGCAGCACGAATGACCAGAGTATGATTCAAGCACCTTTCAACACTGTTGCACTGGGAATCAAACTTGAGCATGAATTTTGGAGGGGTAAAAACCACACTCGAGTCGTAGCACTGAGCTGGGTGTGATAGTGCACACCTGAAATCCCAGAATTTGGGGGAATGAGAGAGGAGAATCATGAGCGAGTTCAAGGCCCGCCTGCACCACATAGACCTTGTTGGGAGGGGTGAAGGGAGGGAGGGAGAGGGAACACGCTGGTTAGTAGGTTGCAACATAGATCTCTCCGGCTGAACCATGAAGCAAACAAAAAAATTCTCAAAAGACTGGAAGTGAGCTTAGTGTTGTGTTATATACTTAGCATGGCTCCACAAAAACAATAATAAAATAGAATCAAAAACAAAGAATTTCTAACTCAATTCCTTTCAAATAGGTTACTGTAGAATTTAAGAGGAAAGAAATATTTTCAAGAAATGCTCTTCCAGCAGTAATATGTAATATGGTCAGTAATTTAGTAATATGGTCATCTTCCACCTCCTGTCTCCTCTGCTGTGTCTGTACCTTTCTCTGTTTCATTACTGTACCTGTAACCTACTCTCCTGATAGAAAACCCTCCAGGGTCACTGCTTCCATTCATATGACCCAAAATTCAAAGTAGGTCCACTGAAAAAAAGAGCCATTCCACATGATTGGCAGAGTAAAATCACAATGGAAATCAGTATGGAGATGCCTCAAAAACACTACAACTAGACACTTTATTTGACCCAGTCACGCCTTGAATAGGTATCTTCCACAAAGAGCTGAAGTCATCATACTGCAATGATCCATGCACACCCATGTGAATAGCAGCACAATTCACAATAGCTGAATTGTAACGGTGGCCTATGTGCCCACCAACAGATGAATGGATAGAGAAAGTGTGTTTATGCACAATGGTGCATTACTCAGCCATGAAGAGGGATACATTTGAGTCATTTGTGGGAAAATGAGTAGATCTTGAGGCCATAATAGTAAATGAAATAGATCAGAGACAGGAGGTTAAATACCATATTTTTCTCTTATCTGAGAAACCCAAAGTATAAATAAAGAACAAAATAAAAGAGTGATGTTAGGAAGCAAGGAGGTGGCATTTGTGACACGGGAAGTGGATGTGGGGAGAGTAGAAGGGACGACAGGGAGGGGAGAGAAGAAAAAGTGGTCGAGGTGCCACACGCACAGAAATGACTCCCCAAGATGAATGCAATTATTACATATTGCGAACATTCACCAACTTTAAACAAAAAGTAGGTCCCCAAGAAGTAGGAGTAAAAAACCTGGGATGAATCAGAAAAGGGAAAGCCTAGGTTTAACCTGATATGCTACTGGAGGTATTTGGAAAGATCTAGAAAGGAAAGCCCAGAGGTACAAGATTATCCAGGGAGAAGCCACGGAGGCTCCACAAGTACGGGCTGCTGGTTGCCTTGGAGCCCGGCCCATTCACATCTACCCAAAACTTCATCCAGCCAGTTCCTCATAGATAGCTGCTATTTCATTGTCTGGAATTTACCCAAGGCATTATCCCAGACCGGAAGTCAGGAGTCAGGGACTCAATCCTACAGCGTGTACAATTCCAGCTGCTCACCTGCTGTGAACCAGACATTCACTGTCTTCCCCTGACCCCGGCCATGGCCCCTGCAGCCTTCTCCAGGGGTGAGTGAGTCACTGGCAATGCTTCCATGGTTCTCAGTACTCCACACCTCCTGTTTCA
This sequence comes from Hydrochoerus hydrochaeris, assembly GCA_004027455.1. Lineage (NCBI taxonomy): Eukaryota > Metazoa > Chordata > Mammalia > Rodentia > Hydrochaeridae > Hydrochoerus > Hydrochoerus hydrochaeris. Next base: position 24,414 of record PVLA01013028.1, on the reverse strand, counting down.
TCACACATTCTGGGTCTTGAGCCAAGTGAAACCAAAAGCCCACATTTTCCTGAAGAGGAAATCAATGGATTTACAGATATCATGTGACAGCTGTCATTTATGGAGGTGAGGACTTCAACAGCACAGCGCTCTTGTTGATGCTTTAATACACAGCAGCAGTTCTATTCACAGCTAGCGGTTGTTACAATCTCGTGAGTATAAATGTTACTATGGGCAACTATTGTAAAAAACATGAGCAAAAAAGAGACTGTCACGGTCCTGGCGGTAGACAGGTGAAGATGAGCGAGTTCTTAGAAATCAGCATGCAGATCCTCTGACAATCCCCAGGGCCCCTTCCCCACCTGCCTCCTGTGGGGACAGATGTTTGGTGACCTATGATGGTCTCGAGTCCTTTCCAGTTCACCCCAGTCATTTCTACAGTCTCTGCTTCTCCCAGGGTTATCTTGAGTCACCTCTGAGGAAATCTAGTTTCACTCTAGCATTTAACCAGATCCCCCACGCCAGGTGTGTATCAACCACTGAAGGACCATGACCAAAGGCAAGTTTCATGCCAAAAGCCACGGAGCGGGTGAGAGTGCCACAGGCAGATCCCTGCCTGCGGAAGCTGTCACTGGTATTTGGTATACACTGACCACAGAAGTCCCGAGATTTGAGCCTCTAAACTCCTACCCATTCTCAGAGACCCACTGAAACCTAGACACCTGCCAGTGGATCCCCTCCCAGCCTAGTTGTCCTTGCTATCTCGGTCACAAACTGGCTTTTCTCACACTCTAGTTCCAGAAAACTAAGCTCCTTCTTTCCCCCTGCTCCTGCTTTGAATCTCCCTCCTTCGTGAATCTGGAGCATACAGAAGCCCAGTGTCTCCAAGCTCTGGAGGAAGAATGAAAGGTGGAAGCAACATGGGACACAAGGAAATAGTGGGGAGGGAGAGTTAACTACTTCCAAAATGTTATGCCACCACACTTTGAGATATCACCTGGGTGGGCATGAGTAGGAGACCCCAGAGGGATAAAGACCCCAGCTTCATCATTGCTGACCACCATACCCAGTATCCACAATTTAGAGGAGGGGAGGCACAATTTAGCTCACAGCTTCAGGGGATTCAGTCCATGGTCAGCTGACTCCCAGGCAGAAAATAATGGTGAAAGCATAGCGAAGCACTGGATCATGGGAACACTCTACTCATCTGTGGATTAACCCACTGGTGAATGTGCTATTAGCAGGTGGGAGAGGTAGGACACTTGGAGTGTGACCTGGAAAGGTATATCTCTTGGGAACACTCTTCTCCTGTTCTCTACTTCCCACACACTAAGAACTGAGTAACTTTACTCCACTATATCCTCCCACATGACATTCCTGCCTCAGAGCCAGCTGACCATGGCTCAAACTTCTGAAACCACAAGCCAAATAGATCATTTCCTCTTTTAAATTGTTTCCTCTTTTAAATGACAGGTATTTTTTCCAAGCAAGAGGAAAGCCAACTAATATACCTTTCCTTTCTTTTGTTTTTGTTTTGTTCCGGTTTGGCTTAGTTTAGTATTTTTAGCTATAGAATTAAAGAAGTCAGGTATATAGTACAAGCTCTCCTATTCTTACTGTTCTCTTTGTCATTAACATCTTGCATTACCATGGCACATCTGTCACAGTTAATGAACCAATGTTGATCCATTATGATTGGCTGAAACCTACACTGTGTTCAAGGCTCTAAGTTTTTCTCCAGTGTCCTCTTCCTGTCCCAAGATCCCACCCAGGAAAGCATGTGAAATTTATTCATCATGCCTCCTTAGGTTCTTCCTGACTACGGCATCTTCTTAGGCTTTCCTTGTATCTTTCCCTTTTCTAGGTAAAAATTTACTGAAGTATAATAACACACAAAGAAAATCAGCCACATGGAAAGTGGACAGCTTGACCAGTTTTCTTATGGGAATTATGTAACCACCATTCAGATCACTACTTACAGCACTGTCTGCATTCAGACATTCCTGTGTTCTTCCCAGTCACTCCTTACCTCCCAAGAGCAATTCCTATTCTCAGATTAGATAGCATGTTTTTTTAATTTCACATATACAAAATCATATGCTCTGTCTCTCACGCATCTGGATCGTTTTGTCCAGAGTGCCCTTTCCCTTTAGTTTCCTGAGAATGCTGCCTTTGCTGTATTACACCCCTGGGACCCTGATGCCAAAAGGTTACCAGGGAAAACCAGTTCCAGAAGCACAGGCTACTGTGGGTGTCAGGGAATGATAAAGACTTTGGCCACTAAATACTCAGGCTTTTCTTTGTTGTACACCTGAAAGACCTCTCTGGTCCGCCCCTCCCCTAACCCTTCTACATTACGGCATGCTGTGTTTCTGTAGTGCTTCAGTCTGACGCCTGCTCAGTCCCTAAAATCTCATCAGTTACCAGTGAATGTTTCCATTATGGCTCTGGGTGGAAAAGCTCACAGAATTTGATTTTTCTTTCTAGTTTATGACAAATGGCATTCCTCATCTGCGTTCAGGCTCTCAGCTGGCCAGTAGCATAGCCTTAGATAGAGGACAATGGATGCTGGGTTTCTCACTGATCAAACACGCTCTGTTTCAGCCTATTGTCCTATTGTGAGAACAAAGTGCCAGACACATCAGTCAAAGGAGAGAAGGTTTATTTTGGATCACGGTTTTAGAGGTTTCAGTCCATGGCCAGCTAGCTCCAAGGCAGAAACATCATGGAGGAAGGGAATGGCAAGAGACTGCTGCTCACCTCATGACAGTTGAAAGCAGAGAGACAGAGGGGAAAGTCCTCAGAGAGAGGAAGCCATTGTGGCCAAGAGCGCACGCTCTTCCAAGCTATGCCCCAAATGGCCCGCCTCCAACCAGCCCCCATCTCATAACAGTACATTCAGCTATGAATTCACCAGTTGATGAATCTACTGGGGAGTGTAGCGCCCCATTATCCAAAATCACCTTCCAAATGCCTCACCTCTGAATACATGAGCCTTTGGGGGGACATTTTAGATCTAAATCATAACACTTTCCTTGGTGAGACCATTCTGAACTCTCTTCTTCACCAGGACTTATCCTTGGCCTCTCACAAACAACCACAGACACTCAGCACAATGATATCATCTATCAGCACCTCCACTCTGATAAGAGAAATTCTAAGATTCCCTAAGTGTAATTACAAGGCTGGAGGGTGGCGGAGAAGAGAGTGAGGGAGTTTAATCAGTTAGCAAGCTGTAAGCCAAACACAAAAGACATTATGCATTCTTGAATGTAAATGCAAATTCTTAATTCAAATCCCATCAGGACCCCAATGTGCCACCACATCCTCCTTACAGCCCAATCAATCCAGAAGTAACAGTGACTTTACCTGATGGGCCACCCTTCTGTCCCAAAGCTGTCCCTACTTTGCATAATCCTGCCCATTTACCCACAGGCAGTATTGGATCAATATAAACAAGTTATGCCTCCCTTGCTGTGTTAGCTGTCATCCCATCACTGAGACAAGACCCGTAACTTAAAGGAAGAGGGAATGGTTCGTGGCTTCCAGTGAGTTCAGTCCAAAGTCAGCTGATTCCGAGGCAGAAATAGCATGATAGAAAGTTGGCAGATGGCAGCTGCTCATTCCATGGTGGCAAAGAAGCAGAGAAAGAAGAGAGGAGCCAGGGTCAAGAACCTACCCTTCCAGATCCCACCCCCGGAGATGACCACCAGCCAAACCCACACCTGAACAACACGTTAGCTATAAGCTCAATGGCGCCCTGCGATCCACTATCTTCTGCCTGCATGAGACTTTGTGATAATGCTTTAAATCTAAACCTTAATACTTCCCGAATTTTTACCATAAAAAGGTGCTCTTGGTTATCTGTGGTCTGCTTACATTTTCTAGCCACTAACCAGCCCTCAACTCCTGGTACTTGTAAGAACTTGTCCTGGAACTTGGTCCTTTTGTTCTAGCAAACACCTTTAATGATGCAAAAAGCCTCTTGATCTCTGAAATAAAGATTTTGGGTTTTGTTTTGTTTTGTTTTTGTTTTGAGACAGGGTAGCCCAAACTGGTCTTGAACCCACTCACGATGTACCCCTGACTTATGTATCTTCTTGTCTCAGCCTCCTAAGTGCTGAGATTACAGGCATGTGGCACCAAGCCTGGTGAGAGTGTTTGCTGACACACACACAGACACACACACACACAGACAAACACACACACACACAAAGAGACTTGACTTAACAGCAGTGTGATTCCTAGCAGCTCGAAACCTTTTCTCTGGGATGACCCAGTTCCTTTCAATGCCAGCCTGAAAAAGAACGATGCAGACAAAAGCATTGCCTGTCTGTTCCAGCCCAACCTAACTGTGGGCTCTGACCTGCTCTCCCTAGAGCATCGACTTTAGAAAATCTGTGATTGTCCTTTCGCTTTCCTTTGAAGGTGTAAATCTCCCCCACTGCTGACCTGGGATCAGCTCCTTGAGACTCACACATCCAGGGAGACAGTTGCTGAGCTCCGGGCTCCTGGGGGAAGCCAGGAGCCTGACCTCCTGGCCACCCACATCCAAAGATAAAAGCTTCTTTTAGAAACCAAGGGAAAATCTGAATAAACCATCTATCTTCACTTGCTTCTAGCTATCACTGATATATTTTTCTTGCTTGTGATACTGGAGATCAAACCCAGAGGCACTCTACAATTTTGCTACCTCCCGGCTTTGTAAAATTTTTTTTAATTTTGAAATGGGATCTTACTAAGTCACCCATGTGGGACACAAATTTATAACCTTCCTGCCTCAGCTTCCCTCAGGCTTGGGATTACAGGCATATGTACCTATTCCTGGTTTATCATTGACTAGAAAATCGCTGACTTTACAAGTCCTGAGTTAAACAAAGTAATAGACCTCGACCAGTTCTGCTATAAAGAATGAGTCTGATGTTTGATCGCTCTGGTCATGATTGTTTTTCAGGAATTTGAAGGTAGCTTTGTGTGGCACGAAAGGATTAAAGCCACTGACTCCTGTCACTTAGGCCTGAAAAAGTGCCGGATGGGTGACATTCTGACTTCAGAGGGCAATGGAAGTCCGTTTCCTGATCATCCCAGTGATGGAACTTTTTGACTGGCACCTTCTGGAGAACCGTGAAGCCTGACTAGACAGACACAGACCAGCTATGACTGGCTCCTCTTTGCTCTCGTGGCGTTGCTAGCGGCGTCAGGGAAAGATGGGGAAAGACCACATCAGCTTCTATAACTCTCTCAATCACCTAAGCCTTGTCTGCAGGGAAGCAGAACCGAGGCTTGTCCCACGTTGCCAGACTTTTTCTCTCTTGCAAATTCTACTACGGTGGTTACACCAGGGCAAATGAAACTGGTGCAGTAACCTTGCTCCTCCAGATAAGCACCAGCTCACCAACAGATGGCAGAACCTCACAGCCCAGCCCCACAAATGCACCTTAACACCCTTCAGGCCTGTCCTACAGCACCACCCAGCACGAGTTGCCTTTGATTTCAGCAGACTGGGCTCAGACTGACACGGCTTCCTCCTGCTCCACCTGTTAGAATAAAGTCTACCTGACCTTTTTTAAAGAATGCCCAACTCTGTTCTCTTTGACAGCAGGTAGGGTGAACAGAGGCCTAGGGAGGAAGCTGCCATAAAGGACACCTGACTCTTCCTCTTACCTCCTTTCTTTGCCAAGATCAAGTTCCCAAGGTACACTGGGGCCACTAAGGACCATCAAAGAGAAGACTCCGAATCTCATCTGTGGCCTGATTTCCCTTTCTACGCACAGCAACTGCATTACTAACACACCCCACCTCACATGTCACAAAACAAAACAAACTGATGGTGCCGTTGACAAGCATGGGTCCTTGCTTCAGTGATAATGGGAATTAAAACTGAGGCATTGTGCATGAATTTCCAGGAAAAATATTTAATTTGGAGGGTAAGTGGAAATAGGTAGGGGTCGCACCTCTGACAAAGACCAAGCTGGCCTCTTAACAAGGAAACTCAGAGAAGAGAGGGAAAGAATTTCCCTTGGAGGAATTCAGGAGGAGGATCAGGACCAAGGATGTAGCTCAGTGGTACAGTGCAAGAGTGTGGCCCTGGGTTCGATTCCTTGCACCAAAAAAAAAAAAAAAAAAAGGAAGATCAGGGAGGATCAGACTGCTCTGGGTAGCAAAAACCTGAGACCAGTTTCACAGTGCTGTGCTGGGCCTCGGTATGGGCATCGTTATCTCAGTCCTGGCTTTGTATCTCCAGAGGAATCCTTATGGCTTGAGGAGCAGTTTGGGCCCCATGAGACGATGCCTTGCCAGGGAGGGTGAGCTCACTTTTGAGTGGTCTGCAAGGCTCTGCTTTTCCTGGAACCGAAGAGGACACAGGTAGAGGAGAGGGGCTGGAGACTTCTATACCTTGTCCCATCAGGCAACGGGGCCTGGACATTGTAAAAGCTTGTCCACAAGGGTCTCTGTAAAACCCGAATATTGTTTAAGTTATTCTCATCTCAGTGTTCTCAGTCCTGAAGGGGGGCTGAGATAAGCAAGGAAAATTCAGGGCAGATAAACCTTGTTTTGTCAATTTTAAGCACTTTCTGAATGAATGATATGACTGTATACAGAGCTAAGATGAATCTGATCCAGAGTTTTGCATAATGAATGTCACTTTTAGTTACGTATTGGGCATCTGCAAGTCCAAATGGAGAGTCACAGTTCTCAGTGAAACCACATTTCAGTCCCTGACTGCTTCTCAAGAAAATAAATCACGCTATGAATGAGTAACAGGAGTGTGTTTGTCCTCTATTCCTAAGGTGGTCTCTGACTTTGTTAATAGGAACAAGAAATAATGAATAGAAGGTGATCTGATTTAGAATGAGTGGGTCACTCTACAAAGCTGACCATGAAAGCCAAGACTAGAAGGACAATTTTACAGTAAGAGATTGTCGGAGAGCTAGTGAGCTGACCCCAGAAACTTCTCTCTAAGCCCTAGACTTTCCCAAGGGACAGAGTCTACAAGACAGACTATAGCATTATCGCATTTTTCACATTTCCCAAGCAAGCCATGCCAGAGGTCATAAGGACCCAGGGGGAGAGTTGAATATGTATGTGAATCCCCTTTTTGAAGTTCTTCCTCCTCCCTAACTCCTCAGAAAGAGTTTAGCTGCTTTTATTTCCCCAAGATTTTCCAGAAGTTGGCCCCCAGCTGGAGCAGAAGGCTTTATGCCCCGGGGAGTTTGGGAATGGATCCATTCCACAGCTCCCTTGTCTGGAGATGCTAGAGAGAGCAGAACCATCAAGTCCTAAAGGGGAGGCCACGGAAGTCCCTCCATGTGCAGAGCTAAGTGGCCCTCAGTCCACTTTCCCACACCCTCACAGGAAAAGTACAAGTGGAGACAGAGACAGATGCTGAAGCTTGGCACTGTAGCCCAGCTGAGGTCTGAGGCAAGTGCAGCCAGGACCATCTTAGGGGGACATTTGCTGAGGGATCATTAGGCAGCCTCTTGGTGGCTGAGATTTTACTCACTGATAAAAATCATCTCCATCTAGTCGAACTCGGTTTGGAGGACTTCTCAGATGGGTGTCAGCCTTGGTCAGGTCCGCCACGTAAAGATACACCTGAGAGATCATGAGTGTGGAGGAGGAAACGAGACCCTGGCCTGGGGATAGTTGTGGAGATTCTTGGGCTGAGAAGAAAGCTCCTGGGGCCACCTTGCTAACTCTCTGGCTGCTCCCTGCTCCAAAACGCTCTTTTCACTTTTTCTGTGACCACCACCCCTCCAAGAGACCTGTTGCTCTCAATCAAATCCCCTCCATCCATTATGTATTTCTCTTGTCCATGTTTTCTCTTAATTGGCAATTGTGTAAGTATGGATGTACTTGTTTATTCAATGTCTGTTTCCACCAGCAGGCCGAGACAGCCCTGAGAGCAGGAATTGGGTCTCTTATTGGGTTCAGTGCATAATAAACACTGGCAAAATGAAAGCACAGAAAGATATGTCCCGTGACAACCACTCAGCAAGACAGACACTCAGAATTCCTGTCTTCCACCTGACCCAGTGGCTTCCCAGCAGGCAGCCTGGTGACCCTCTCCTCCCCATCCTGCCCCATCCCAAGTCTCCACCCTAATGTCACTATTTGACCCTCTTCTCTTTCCCTTGTCATGAAGCAAGACAGCAACTGAGCAGGGTCCCTGTAGAAATATTTCCTGGAGCATAGCCTCTCTTGATCCTGTTGAAATTGACTCATTCAGCTGGTAAGGGCTGAGTATCAGTAAAATCCCAAACACCATTCCTGGAGCTGGGATAGAAAGAGAAATATAACCCAAGTCTCACCCCTCAGAACCTTGGACACAAGGAAGATACAGAAACAAATGATTCCCACAGGCTCCAAGAGCTATGGAGCAGACAGTATTACAGACTGAAAAAGAAATTTCATGTATCGAGGGTCTCCAAAGCAGCTGAACTGATGGGATACATATATACATAGAAAGATTTATCTTTAAGAATATCCTCTTGTGATAATGGAGGCCAGAATCCAAAATCAGCAGGGTGAGCCAGCAATGTGGGGACCCAGGAAAAAGCTCATATTTCAGAGCAAGTCCAGAGGCCGTCTGCTGTCAGATTCCTTCTTCCTCAGAGAAGTCCATCTTTGTTCTACTCAGCTTTCACCTGATTGGATGAAGCCAACCCTTATTACTTTTTTTTACTTAAAGTCTACCTCCACCAATTTAAATGTTAGTTAAAAAAAAAATCCATCCCAGGAACATCCAGAATAATGCTAGAGTAAATATCTGGGTACTGTGGCCTGGCCAAGTAGATAGATAAACTTCACTCAATGTGCAGAGATAGCAACCAGAGAGAATTGAAGCTAAATGGAGATGAAAGGCTTGAATGGTTATGAATAAGAGGAGAAAAGAGGAATTGTTGGGTGGAGAAGACAAAGAGCAAAGACATTTAGGGGAAAAGAAGCAGCTTGTGAAAAGGGCTTTGGAACAACTACAAACAATCAGGATGTTGGGCTGGGGCTTTGGCTCAGCGGCATAAGCACCCGCTTGGCAAATGCAAGGTTCTGAGTTCGATCCGTGGTACCTAAATAAATAAATAACAATTAGGCTGTGGACCCAGGTTTGGGGACAGCGCTGAGTTTGGCTTGGGTGGCAGCCCCAGGAACTCCTTCCATAGTCTGTACACTTCCTCCCAGGGTCTGACTTTGTTTCATCTTCATGATGGGTACCCAGGAAGTTTGTTGTCACTTCTTCAGGCTGGGATGACAGTTCAAGGCCTCTGTAGCATCCAAGACCCAAGATCTGCCCCCTGGATTCAGCATCCTCCATAAACAGGAGACACAATCCACAGCTTGGGAACCCCAGGAGCTAAAGTGCAGAGCTCAGTGAGCACTCTTCTGAGTGCTAGAGCCTCCAGAAGTATTTGCAGCCTGTGGAATTGAGACCTGGGACCCCCCCATGTGGGCAGATGACAGTGACATGTGGTGGGAGGGTGCCGGTTTCCCAGGAAGCAGCAATAAAGCACTAAGCTGCTGATATGCAGTAAGTAAAGTTTTGGTTTTTGTGTGTGTTGCTTTTTGGCAGTGCTAGGGACTGAACTCACGGTCTTCTTACTGAACCAAATCCCCAGCTCTTATTTCATTTCTTGAAAGACAGCATCATCAGGCATTATGTTACTCAGGCTGGGCTGGAACTTACAGTGCTTCTGGTTCAGCCTCCCAAGGTGCTGGAATTACAGACATGCGCCACTATGTCTAGGTAAGTAAAGGTGCTTATAAGAGGACCTACAGTCATTTTCCAGGGTGGCCGTAACAAGCCCCAAAGATTGAGTGGGATAAACAATAGAAATATATTTTGTCATGGATCTAGAACCCCTAGAAGTCCAAGATCAAGGTATCGGAGGTGCTGGTTCTTTTCAAGGGCTGTGAGAAAGAATCTCTCCTTGGAGTGTGTGTGTGCACGCGTGCGTGCGTGCGTGCGTGTGTGTGTGTGTGTGTGTGTGTATGTGTCCAAATTTCCCCGCTGTACAAGGTATCACATTGGATTTGGGTCTACCCTGATGACCTCTCCTTCGTTTGATCACCACTCTGACCTCATTGTTTCCTGATAAGGTCACATTCTGAGGTAACATGGTTAGAGTGTCCATCCAGTCACACGCCACCTGTGACAGTGTCTCTGCCATTTAGCCTAGGTTTGTAGTAGGCTGTGCCACTTCAGTTTGTGTGAGTACATTTTAGGATGTTCACACAACAACAAAACCCTGGAAGACACATTTTTCAGAGCCTGTCCCTGTCGTTAATGGATGTTTGACTCCAGAGCAGCAGACGGGGAGCACAGAACCCAAGTTAGGGGTGAGCTGGAAAACGCAAGAACCTCACCTGCAGGGAAGAGGAGGTTAGCCAGTGATCTGTTCTCTGCTCATCTGGCTTCCAAAGGTCTCTTGGGAACTGTCCAGGTGACGCTTTCTGGAGGGGACCTGTTCCTCGGAGCCTCTGAGGGAGGCTTGTAGGGAGGAGATGTTCATCCAGAAGCCTAGGAGGGGCCCAAGATGGACACTTCCTTCCCCCATCCTGCAACCCTGCTGACACCTCCACCCAGGCTTCTGCTTCCTGATGGAGCCTAAAATACAGGCTGTTACTTCAGCCTCCAGTCAGTGGCCCTTTGTTAAAGCAACCCTGGTAACTGAAGGGATGACCGATTCACTTCCCAGAACTAATCCTAAGACTGAAAAGAAATTCAGCATTAGACAAGTACTTTTTGAGGCAATAGAAAGATGAGCCACCATGCTACAAAAGCCAGGATTCCTTGGTCCAGTTTAGACAACCAAATTTACCCAGGAACTAATAAAATGCTATAGACATTCAAATTAAACATCTCCCCTGCAACCTTGAAGGAGAACATCAGACCTGAGGAGTCAGAATAAAGCACCATCCTCCCGTGGTTGATGGAGGATTGTCACGACAATAAAGGACACAGTCCAAGTTCACAGGGAACATGGAGACACACGCGACTGAAGTTTAAAGGGGCGAAGGGGGCCTCTGGGGAAATTTGTACAGACCCAGGTCCTGCTTGTTAGTTGCATCTCAGCGAACAGAAGAAAGGAACAGAAGTCCCACAACGTAAGCAAAGGGAGGCTGGGAGGCAACTCGAGAGCAGAGCACAGCTTGGCGTGATGGACTGTAGTGCTGACCGCAGTGGTCTACGGGCTGGGAAGCCGCAGAGGGACACTTTCGGGAGAGCTGGGAATGCCTGTCAGAGGGGCCCTGAATCTCTATGTCTGCATTTCTTTCTCATTGAGACTAGGAAACGTGACTACAGGCTCTTTTTACATCCTCCTACTTTCCCTCGGAGAAACATCCTTTGGCTTAATTATTCATCACACACACACACACACACACACACAAACTCTCTTCCTTCTTTCTACATCTTTTGCTACATTTTTCCCAAGGAAATGTCTGTGTGGTCGATTCGACCTCCAGGAACACACTCATGCCTGGTGAGAGGCCTGTCTTGGCTAAGGCATCGCTTGGCACATGTGTGTGTGTCTATGTGTCAGTACGGAAGACTGGCAATTAGTCCAGAAAACTAATCACCTCCTGCCAGCAAAGGCAGCCAGAAGGTCTCTTTTATGCACATTTAGATTTGGGAAATCACTCAGTAGCCACAGGGTTTTCGAGGGTAGAGGGTTGGAAAATATCTCTCTCCCCAAACAAGGTGGCCACAAGGGTCGCTTCACCTGCATGCTGATTATGGCACACGGGTCCGCTAAGTAGCTTGTCACTACTGTTCAAACACAGCCCTTGAATGCGGAAGCATCAGACTTGCTCCTGGCCTGCTCTTGACCTTGATTCAGGGAAGGGTTGGTGCAAGTTGTCAGCTCCTCTGCAAGAGCAGCACATCAGAAAAGAAAGGTGCGAAAAACTGGAAATGTGGTATAAATAGACTGGGAACTCATCAAGTCTAAAAGGAAAAAAGGAAGAGACTACTTGCTTTGATCTTCTCATTTAATTTTTGTCTGTTTTTCTTTTACTCTGGCTTTGAGTTTTATCCAAATTATTTTATATCCCAATTAGTGCCAAAATGATGTGAACCAACAAAGATTTTCTCTCAGTTGCCTAGGTTCCTCAGGTTCCCCAGATTTTCACCACCTGCTATGGTTCAAACATACCCCGATCCATGTTGAAAGTGGGACAGTGGAGAGGTGAACTGTCCTGAGGCCCAGCCCTAAGGAATGGGCTAACGCTATTACTGTGGGAGTGGACGAGTGACCACAGGAGTGGGTTACTGAGAAAAAGACGAGGTCTGCCCCCTTCTCTCTCAGTTACGATGTTCTTTTTCCTTCCTTTCTGAAGTGGGATGACACAGAGGAAAGGCCTTCTCCAGCTGCTGGCACCATGCACGTGGATTTCCCAGCCTTCATACTCATGAGCCAAATGAACTTTAATTCTTTGTAATTACCCAGTTGTGGTCTTTGTTATAGCACCAGAAAAGGGGATAAGATGCAGCCTAAGGAAACAGAAAGCCACTTTTATTAATAGCCAGGATGAGTCAGAAGAGAAGAAACTGTAAGGTGTGTAAAAGTCTCCACCAGGACCCCCTGGGGGACACACCCTCCATACCTCTCAGAGATACTGTTTGCAAGAAACACAATGGCTGGGACATTAACAGTTTCAACCTAGACTGATTCCAAGATCTTAGAATTTTACTGTGATGAATGTGTTTCAAACCTTTCTCCACCAGAGCTGACTCTAAGGAGGAAAAGAACATTGATCTTGGTCTTCCAGATTGTTCTGTCAGGAGCTTGAAAACCTGCTTCAAATCCTACAGGTATAGTGGTTTGCACCTGTAATTCCATAACTGGGGAGGCTGAGGAAGGAGGATCAAGAGTTTAAGGCCAGCCTGACTATATAAACATTCAAGATTCATCCAGAATACATAGTGAAACCTTGTCTCAAAAACAAAATTTTTTTTTAAATTCTTAAGATTTCAGCCCTCAAGTTTTGATCTGAACTTTCCAGACCAGTTTCTCCATCTTCAAGAAAGGATTTTGATGAGGTCTGAAAGAATCTGGAGTTCTTTCAGGTTATGATAACCTGTGATGAGCAGTTCAATGAAAAAAAATGTCTGAAGTTCACACACTAACATCTGTGTTGGTCAGCTCCACGTTACTGTAACAAAATATCTGGGACAATCAATGTACAAGGCAGAAAGTTTTACTTCACCTCACTGTTTTAAAGGTTCCAGTCCATAGTAACTTGGTCCCTTTGCTTTAGGTCTGCTTGGAGGCTGGACACAATGGTGGGAATGTGTAGTACAGGAAGCTGCTCAGCTCATGGCATCTAGGAAATGAAAAGAAGCAGAGAGGCTGATTCCCATAACCCCTTGCAAAATGTAACTTATTTCCACCTGAATGACCTAACTTCCTTCCATTAGACCCCACCTTTTAAAGGTTCCACCACCTCCCAGTAGCACCATGGGTTAGGGACCAAGCTTTCAGGGGGTTAGGGACCAACCCTCTGCCTCCTCTCCGTTCTCTGGAAGCCCCAGGGTTGCCATTTTGGCAGGTACAGGATGGCTGTGTTCCATTCTGGGGGCTTCCAGTGGACTCAGCCTTTGTCACCATGAGTAGGGCAACCACAATTCCCAGGGTGTGCACCTGGAGCCATTTCAACTGTGAGGGGCTTTGGTAAAGCACTTGCCTCCATCCCCAGTTCTGTTTCGTCTTTATGAATCTATGAATTTCAAGGGAAATGAGAACCAGATGCTGCTGGTACCTTCACACTTAACTCATCAGAAAGCTGTCTAGGGGAGGCATGTGAGAACCAACAAACCCTTTCAAGTCCCTTTGCATGGGAAGTGAAAGCTGCAATATTTTCCAGAAATCAAGTTTCATGCCAAATCCTTTATTCACCTCTGCACTGTGTCCCCTGTCCTCCAAATGGGGATCCTTAGTTTATCAAGACCATCTGTCTCTGAATGACCATTGTCATTCATCATACTTGTGACACTTTCCGCTGCTTGCAACAACATCAGTTATCCCCTTGGTTCTCATAGAAACCGGGCAGGGGAGCAGGGAAGGGACGCTGCCTTTGCCAGGGGAGGGAAGCAGAGAGGTTACGTGGTCAGATTAGGCTGTGACTGGCACATTTTGGACCAGAACATAGGCTGTCAGTTCCATGACCAGAGGTTTTCAAATGTGAGCCTACAGCAGAATCCTCTGGCCTGGAAGCCAGAGTGTGGGGACCCTACCCCAGAGTTGCTCTATAGTAGTTTCTGAAAATGCACTTTTCTAAGAAATCCTCTGATGATGTCAACATGGACAGCCCTGAGACCCACTGCCCTAGTCCTACCTCAGGAGCACCTCACTGGAGCCTCCATGAGTCTGCAGAGCTGTGTCACCCAAGCCCGACACATAGAACGGAAGTCTCCTTTCATCAGGCTGACGGTCACATACCTTCAAAGACTAGCCAGCAATAGACCAGTTCTGCTGGAATTTGTCCCCTGATTGCAGCCCACACCCCCTTGGCTGCGGCTTCTGGCTGCCTCCCTGGCTTCCTTTCCCCACTGGAGCATTCTCAACCTCCATTTGTTTTGTCTCCTAACATCTTATGACATTTTCCTGCTATTACCTCTGACACCTCAGAGGCAATGGGACCGAATATCACTCATAAGTCATCGTTGGCTCTCAATGCCTATCGCACGCCTTAACGTTATCTCCACATGAGGAATCCCCACCGGGGCAATAGTGCCTTTCTGGCATCGTCAGTTAATTTGTTCATTTCCATGTACGTTATTGAAAGCACTCTGAGTCTTAATTAGTCCTCTTTAGCTGCTTTTCCCTGCAGCCCCGTGTCGCAGAACCAAAGGCGCTGAAGCACAGGAGGAAGGGGCCTAATTAACAGGCCATGATTGAAACTCTGAGAAGTAGATCCTGCAGATGGCAGAGAAGATTCCTGTGTAAGACAGAGGGGCTGGCGCACTGACCGGGGCAGGAGGAGTTATGGTTTATCGAAGGTATTTGTTGTTTGAGGCTGTGGGAAACTGCTTTTCCTTCTAGAAACTGTTTCTTAGCCCAGTTCCAAAGGATTCTAAAAGGGCTGGCAATGGCAGAGTCCTGACCCCACTCTTGGCTGAGCTAAGTCCAAATATGCAAAGGACATCATCCCTTTGGATTCTGGGATCAGTTCAGACATGACTAGAGGATGCCAAGTGGTCCAAAGCATCTTCCCATGAGTGCTCTCCTAGGTAGGGCTGGGAGATCTGCCTCTGGCCTTTGCCCTTTGCCCTTTGCCCTTTGCCTTGGACTTCAAACTTTGATCTTTGAAAGAATGTGACTCTTTTACTACCAGGAGCCATTTTTCTTGACAGCATGAAACAGACCCATCTGTAGTAACTAGAGATGCAGGCAAAGGACAGAAAGTAGCCAAGCCAAGAGGGTGAGGGAGAGAGAATGCCATGGCCATGGTCAGAGTTGGATCCCTGCCATTGTGACACCAACAACTTCCTTGTTTTGCCTCCATGCAACTAAGATTTCAGCAAGTCTGTCAAGACCAACATTGCCTGCCGTCAGCCCAGCCGTGGTTATGAGGGCCTGACCTGGAGCTGGTACCAACCAGTTCAAGAAAGTGGACATGAAGACTCTGGTACCTCCTACCTTTTGTCCTTTCTAAAGAACTGTGTTTCTACTTCATTTAAAGCTGTAAGACAAGGTTTCTAAAGCACCAGGATGTCACCCACATGTTGTCACATCCTTGGATGCTGTAGCATACATGACTTGCCACTCCACTTGGGGAACATCCTTACATGGCCGTTACTCTTAACCCTGTTTCTGCTTTCAACGAGCCATTTGAGATGGAGAAGAAGGCAAGCTGAAGGCTTTTCCAGTTACTATGCCTTGGTACCGTGGCCTCAGATGAATAATCTCCACTCCAGCCACGACGGAGAACACAGATGCATACCATGAGATGGAATTTCCCTGTCTTGGGATGAGCATGGACTCCATGAAAGCTTTAATGGTGGGGGCAGAGCCTCAGGTAGAGAATCAACAAGGGAACCATCAGAAACAGAGGAAGCTCTGGCGATGGCCCCAGCAAAGTCTCAGTGAGGGCTCTGCGTGGCTGCAGTAGAGACCTACACCCAGCATGCATTTCAGCGGCTGTGAGGGGTTGCGATGGTTGGCAGGGAAAAATAAAGCACCCCAGGTGTGTCCCTGCCTGTCCTCAAAGCTTTGTAATTAAGTGCAGCTCAAGGGACCTCTCCACCTGGCCTTCCTCTGCACTCTTGAATTCATTCTTCACCAAACTCCCAATCCCTGGACTAGAGCACCACACAGGCATCCTTCTTCCTTGTTTCTCTGTTTGGGATCCACATCCTCACTCCCCAAACCCTTCTCATCAGCAGCACCAACTTCCACTCCTCTCCCTAGGGAGCCTTCACCCCTGCCTTCCTAGTGCACCCACAACTCCTTATGCGTGATCCAGACAACCTGCCTCCCTCCAGCAATATCATTTCTTTACAGAACTGATGACCAAGTACCAAAAGTGGACTCGGCTTTGAGAATTAAACACAGGGAGAGGAAACCCAGTCTTTGCTTTTAAAAACATGATAGAATTATACAGAATAAAACCAGGAAGCCACAGGTTCTAGTGTGAATGATGGTGTCCGTGAGATGTGGAAGGAGCACTTATCTCAGATGGGAGGAATCAGAAAACAACTCCAAAGAGATGTAAGATCTCACCAGACAGCTAAAAGCTGAGCAAGATCCTGGAGAAGTGGTAAAGAAAAGTTTTCTAGATAAAGGACCCACTGTTAACAAGTGTGGCTATTTGTTAACACTATCTCACTGAACCACTGCAAACACTCTATGACAGGGGTCCCCAGGGCCTGGGCCAGGGACCCATATGGGTGCACAGCCTGTTAGGAAGTGAGATGAACAGGAAGAGAGCAGCTAGCAGGCCAGCAAAGCTTCATCTGTGTTTCCAGCCTCTCACTGGTATCACTGCCTGAGCGCCGCCTCCTCTCGAGTCAGTGGCATCATTAGATTCTCATAGGAGCACAAGGCCTATTGTGAATGGCACATGTGAAGGTTCTAGGTTGCAGGCTCCTTGTGAAACTCTAACATGCTAACAATAGAAACCAAATGCACCACAAATGCAAAGTATTTAAATCATTCTCAAACCGTCCTCCATTCCCCCATCCTTCCCCCATTTGCAAGAAATTTATCTCCCATTAAATCAGTCCCTGATGCCAAAAATGTTGGGGACCACTATTCATGAGATTGGTATTAATGTCCATGCCTGTGCTGCATTTAAGAAACTGAGATTCAATGAGGCTAAGCAACTTACCCTGGGTTACACTGCTGTACAGGAGGAGATAGGATTTGAAGCCCACTGTCAGATGCAAACTTTTCATTCCATATTATGCTGGTTGTACAAAGCCTTAAAAGAAGTGGGGAAAATAAGAATTCTGAGGGTCCAGAGTTATCTAGAGTGGCTGGTTCAGCATGTAGCCACCTTGAGATAAGGTTGAGGGTGGTCAGGAGCTTTAGGCTGTATGCTTACGGTGGTGGAAGATGTCAACACCTTACAGCAAAGCCGTGTCTTATACTGGAAGAGAAAAAAGAGCAGGTGAGGCAGGCTGGCAAAATCTGTGTCAGTCTCACTAGAAAGAGAGCATGGTTCCTTTCTTGTACCAGCAACAATAGAGATCAAAGAGACAATACTTAGTAATTGATGGGATGTGGAGTGAGAAAAAAATAAATGATTGGGAGGGCACTGGTTTCTGCCACCCGTTGGAAATTGTAAGGTTGGTGTTTTCATTTCCTACAGGAGAGAATACAGAAGAAGCAAAGGTAAGAGAGGACATGCTGAGTTTAGCTTTGGATATAGCCAAAACAAACACATATGTAAGAGATGTGTGACACAAGTTATGTACATCTGAGATTTAGTCATGAATGATAGGTTAATAACATGAGGAGAATCAGCATACAGGGGGTTTAAGGCATAAGTAGTATTACTCCAGGAAGGCATATACAGCAATACTCCTAATCTATGGTGTTGCATGTTCTGGAAACTCAGTGAATTCCTGAAGCTGCAATAGTACAAAACCCTACATATAAGCACTATGCTACTGCAACAGGTGATCTCCTAGCCAAGATAACTACTAAGTGACTACCAGGAAGGTGGTGTATACAGGGTGGATACACTGGGCAAAGGGATCATTCACATTCCTGGAGGGACATAGCAAAAGAACACAAAGTTGCATCCTATTACTCAGAACAGCAGCAATTTAAAATTTATGAATTTTTTATTTCTGAAATTTTCCATCTAATATTTGTGGACTTCGGTTTACTTAAACCACAGAAAACAAAACTGAAGATATTGGATAGAAAGGCCAGACATTAGCATTCAAGGAGAGAGCAGTGAAAGCAAAGAGGACAAAAGAGATACTAACAGCAAAAGACAATTTAGTATGAATTTTGTGCAAGGCATCATTTCAAGTGTTTTATATGTCTTAACTAATTTAACCCTCTCAACCAGCCTATGAATCAGAGCACAGATGGTTTATGGAAGTTGTCCACAGCCATACAACCTATAAAAACTCAAACCGGAATGTGAACTTAGGGAATCACACTGTGGAACCTATGATCTTATAATGTACAACTCAGTTAGAAACCTGTCTCAAGTAGGGTCAAGTGATCAGCAGTGTCAAATACTCTTGAGCCTTCTAGGGAGAAAGACTAGGAAGGGCCCAAACTCTTAGCGATGTTGGTTAGTGCAGCTTCTCTTGCATGATGGCTGAAAACAAATGCGCGGTGATTCACAGAGTAAAAGGAATAGGAACGAGCAGAGAATTCATGCAGATCTCTCTTTCAAGAATTTTGGCAATAAATAGAAAAAGTGCAGGACAGGGTATGGAGCAGGAAAGTCCTAAATTGGAGTCTAAGAAATATTACGACTTCCATGAGAAACTGGGGCGTGCTTAATTGGCATTAGAAAGCCTGGGAAAAGAGTGCAGGAAAGAGGGGGCCTCCTGTGAGCCAGGTCCTCAGGTAAGGGGAATAGACAGCATCCCAGGCATCTAGCCTGGAAGAGGGTCGCCCTTGGAAGGAAGGAAAGCTGAGTGTCAGTCCTCTCAGTAGGGACCAAGAGCTACTTGCTCAGGATTTGTTCCTTAGCAAATTAGGGGCTTTTTTTTTTTGGAAAGTTCCATAACATTTTATCAACCACCAGAGTCAAGTCTTGCTGAAACTTCAGTTTATTTAAGTGCACCTTTTCAGGTTGACCCAATCAAGGCTTCTCTAATCTTTATAAATAAAATATGTGCCCTCCACAACATTAAAGGTCCTGGACTGATAAGGTCCCTAAATCTCCATCAGTGTTCATCCCTCAAAATCACTAAATTAAGACACAGCCCACATTTTTCAGGAAGAGTAAGTCCTAAGGTTCCGTGGTTAAGTAGTGACTTTAGCTTTACGCTATTTCTTATTAATAACTTTACTACTAAAACTGAACACCTTAAATTAATTCATCAGCAGCATTTTTTTTCATAAGCCAAAGCCATTGTTGCCTCCAACTAGGCAGATGCTTCCAAGATCCACAATCGTCTTTGCCCTTCCAAGATCCACTGAGTGCAAACTGTAGCATCGCCACTGAACCCAGTAAAGAGAAATGAAGTCTTGACAGAGAATGTGGGTCAATACTGGGCTTTCTCTGTTGAGCTGGGATCTAAATGCCCCATTCATCATTAGGTAACCATGATTCATGCTCTCCTGGAGAGGAATAAAGACATGCATCTCTCTCTATGTTAGGGCACCCCTTTATTACTGAAGACCACAAGAACCACCCAGAAGCAGCTGAAATTTTTGGAAAATTGGCAGTCAGATGACCATTAATGGCAACCCTGCAAAGTGCAATAAATGGCCCTAAATAACTCCCTCCAACAAGCCAATTCACTCGCTTAGCTGGAACTACAATATGTGATTCAATTCATCTCAGGTGCCAGTGAGAAGTTTGCTGAAACTATACAGATGGTGGAAGTCATGTTCCTTGGTGATAGAGGTGACTGATGTCTGCCCTGAAATGTCCCAAGCCAAAAGCATTCTGTATGTCAGTAATATACTTATCCAGCCCCTATTACAGACAAAGTACTCTGAGAGGAGAACGTGAGTATTCATGCCGTCCACTGTTATTCCTAAGGATGCTCTCAAGATAAAAACAAAATCAAGGTGTTTCCGTAAGTAAATATCCATTTTATAGCTTGCAGGGTCAGTACCTAATATAGCATTGTACGGTCTGGTTTGGATCTATTTGGGACCTCGCTGAGGATCAAAACATTCACAAACCCACTCCCCAACACCTCCCCAAATGCACAGAGAATGTGCACACAAAATTTTGCATTAGACAAGATCTATATAGTCCTTGAAGCTCTCTTATAAACCCCCAAGATGGCTTCACCAAGGGACAACATCTGCTCTTTTAAAGCTTATCGGTTTTGCTGTAATGAATGGATTATATCCCACTAACAGCACTTCCTAGAGAATTCCATCAACGAGCTGGTTAATGTGCAGGAAAAGCAGTGTAGTGCTTTGCTAGGTTTTGCTCCAGTAACAAGCAACCATAATGTGGCTAAGTGGCTTTCAGCAACACAGGCTGTTTCGTGCTTAGCCTCTTTCATTTACTGTCCTCTACTTCTCATCTTATTCATTCCAGGTCTCATACTAAAGGCACAGCCTGTCTTTGAGCCGACTGCAGAAGAAAGAGCAGTGTTCCTTAGAGTGTCTGCATGGAGAGAGGATAGTCATTCCAGTGCGCTTCATATGGCCAGGCACGGTGTCCATGGGGTAGGAGATACTCTCCTCCCATGAGGTGTGGGAGTGAAAGACGACCGTGGTACATGACCCTGTGGGGTTGGATCTGATAGACGGGAGCAGCAAATACCCTGCAGAAGCTACAATCTACCACACCTGGGGACACACAAATCAATTGCAAACATCCCAAGTTCCCTTATTGATCCAAGGCAGACAACAGAAATAAGAAAACCCTGGTATATTCATGGGCACCTGTCAAAACCCTTCCCTTGAAAGAGTTTCACAACACGGTCTTTGAGTCCGAGGGCCATTGTCAAGAGAAATGAAGAGATTTTACCGTGGAGTTCACTGACTGCGAAACATCCAGCGTCCCTGAGCAGGTCACCTGACAGCCTGCACAGCCCCTGTGTACACGGTGACATGGAGGAAGCCCCGTGTGCCCAAGAGAAATGGTGCGTTTCTCCCACCAGAGGATCAACCGCCTCGTGAAGATTTCCTTCGGACCCCGGCGTTCACAGCTGAGTTTCATGCTCAAGACAGTAAGTACATAGCCTCATATTTCTGGTTAAACAGTGTCCACTTCTTTTCTATATGGCTTCTTTTTGCTCATTATGATTTCACTTTTTAACATTTCTGAAGTCTGTGTCCTAGTTGAAAACATAGCCATGCAGAAATTCAGGGGAACAACAAAAAGCAGAAAGAAAGAAAACTTAGGCAGAATCTCAACTTTTCTTCATCCCTCAAACAGCCCTGTTTGCATTTTAGTATATTCCACCCAATATTATATTCATTTATGTGACACAAATATACATGATATAGTTTTATTAACTATATATATATAGCTTATATATATATATATAATATGTATTTAACAGGAAAAAAGTAAAAATAACCTCCATTTCTCTTTTCTCCCACATTTGCCAAAATAAACTGTGAAACAGAATGCCTCTAAATCCAAATTTTATTGTTTGCCAAAGAGTAAATATTTCCAGTTTCATTGGAGTTTAAATGAAAAATAAAAATTGCTCACACTGAAGGTATGCAGTGTGATGGTTGATACACCTTGTAAAGTGATTACGACAGTCATGCTGATGAGCATGTCGGTCATTTCACTTAGTGATTTTCTTCCTGTGAGTCCATGCATGTATGTCTGTGTTCAGGTGTGTCCTGAGAATACTTGGTGACTGCCACTTTGGCGCATTGCCACTACATGTGGGATACAAGGTCATTAACCACAATCACATGAGATCTCCAGAAACTCTTCATTTTACAGAGGAAAGCCTGTGCCCATTAGCCAACACCTCATGTCTGCCACCTCCCAGCCCCTGGGAAACTTGTCCTATTCTCTACTGCTCTGGCTTCAATTCTATAAAATTTCACATGTACTGAATGCTATGCAGTATCTGTCTCTTTCATCTGGCTTATTTCACCTAGCATAATGCCTACCAGTTTCATCCCTTTTTTTTTCCAAATAGCAAGATTTCCTTCTCTTTTATAACTGAATAATACCCATTCTATATATGTGCCACAATTCCTGCATGGACTCATCTATTGGTGAGCACATAAGTTGTTTCCATAGCTTGTGTATTGTGAATAATACTGCAGTGAACATAGGAATTCATACATCTCTTTGACTTACTGATTTCATTTCCTTTGGAGCGATACCCAAAAGTGGGATTGCTGAATCTCATGATAATTCTTTTTTAAACATTCCTTTAGCAAACTCTATAATATTTCTACACTGCCTGTACAAATTTCCACTTCCACCAACACCATATAAGGGTTTTCTCTGCTTGATATCTTCCCAATACCTGTCTTTTTAAATAATAATCTCAACAAGTGGGAAGTGATTTCTCATTTTGATTTTGATTTACATTTCTCTGGTAATTAGTGATGTTGAGCACAGTTTCATAAACCTGTTAGCCATTTATATATTTAAATGCTATTTAGATTCTTTGCTTATGAACTAGGGGAGCCAGGCCCACTGAAAGGGGAGCCAGGCCCACGCCACCACCGCGAGGTGAGTTTCAGCTTGCCAGCGCAGGCCCGGGAAAAGTTTGGGACCATCGATCCCTGTGGCTGGGTACCCGTCCAGCCCCCTAGGCCACTGGACTAGGCTCCAGAGGTTCCACAGGCTTGAGTAGACCACGCCCAGCGACCTTCCTTCAACTAGGGGAACCAGGCCCACAGCACGAGGGGAGCCAAAGCCACCTGAGTCCCAGTAGTGGAGGGCACAAGAGATGATTTCCAACGCATCCAGGGAAAGCTTTGGAACATCCCTGAAAACACAGAAATATAGGAAAATGAGAAAATGAGACCAAAATACAATCTCAAACCTCCAGCCCATCCCAAGAAAGCCTAGGAGCCATGTACATAGAAGAAAATACTAGCCATACACCTGAAATGATATCAACTGAAATAAAGAAGAAAGTACAGGAAGCTATGAGGGAACTCAAATCAGAAATAATCTCCCAGGTAAAAGAAGAAATGATAAAAGTAGTGAAAGAAATACTGAATGCATGCAATGAAGACACAGCTAAAAAATTAAAGGAACAAAGCAAAATGAAGGAATCCCTGAATGAACAGTTTAAGACACAAACAAAATACATGAATCAGATTAAAAGAGATATACAGGAAATCAAAAATTCTATTGAAAGTTTCAAAAACTGCTTAAACAAAAGTGAAGATAGAATCTCAGACCTCGAAGATAAGATTGCAGCTAGTGAACAGGAAAGGAAAGATCTTCTAAAAATAACAAGGAATCAGGAAATGACAATTCAACAACTGCAAGATGATGCAAAGAAAAACAACATAAGATTAATAGGGATAAATGAAAAAGAAGGGGACAACACAAATGATATCAAGAGGGTATTTACAGAAGTAATAGCTGAAAACTTCCCAAACATGAGTGTAGAAACTGACATATGGATTAGTGAAGCATATAGACCTCCAAATAGCCATAACCAAAACAGACTACACCCAGACATATAATAATCACCATCCCAGAAATCCAACATAAGAACAGAATATTAAAAGCTGTTAGAGAGAAAAGACAGATCACCTATAAAGGAAACCCTATCAGAATCACAGCAGACTTCTCAACACAAACAATGTAGTCAAGAAGAGCACAGAGTGAAGTATTTCAGATCCTAAAGGAAAATGACTTCCAACCCGGACTGATGTACCCTGCAAAACTGTCCTTCAAAATGGATGGAGAAGTAAGATACTTCCATTACAAAGAACAGCTGAAGAACTTTATGATCACCAAACCAACCCTACAAAGATACTGAAAGACCTTCTAGATACACATAGGAAAAAAACCACTAAGCAAGACAGACAATTAAAAAGAATGGAATGTTAAGATACAACATCAGAAAGATAACATGTCAACAATAAACCAATAAATAACAGTTATAACCATTAATGTAAATGGCCTCAATTCACCTATTAAAAGAAACAGACTGGCAGAATGGATCAAGAAACAATGTCCTACCATATGCTTTCTACAAGAAACCTATCTAACCCAAAAGGAAATTCATAGACTGAAAGTCAAAGGATGGAAAACAATATTCCATGCAATAGGAACTAAAAAAAAAAAAAAAAAAAAAAAAAAAAAAAAAAAAAAAAAAAAAAAAAAAAAAAA
>PVLA01013027.1:0-39734 GCA_004027455.1 Hydrochoerus hydrochaeris | reverse complement strand
CTTTCCTCCCCCTCTTTCCTTTTCCCTTCCTCCCCCTCCCAATCTCTCTCTGTCTCTGTCTCTCTCACTCCCCCAGCTCCCACTCATACATATATAAAAACACACTTACAAGCTCACCTGTACCACCAGTATGGTGGCTTTTAGAAGGGAGATTCTTTCTAATGGACTCTATAGCTTTGGCACAATTAAATGTAAAATTGCCCTTTTAAAAAAATTCCAAACGGTAGTATAAATGTATGTGCTACCTTAATTCCTCAGAGTACAAATTAGTAAAAGAATCACTATGTTTCCAAGTCAATTTAATCTCACAGAATTGTATTTGGGGCTCATTTCGGGAGTAGTACAGTATCCAAAACAAAGAATGGAATAAATTTAACTACCACCAGAGTTGATATTCCCAACCCCTCAGGTTACTACAGTTCTCAAATGCATACAAGTGCTACAGAGCTCTTCCTGTTTTGTTCCAGAAAAAGTATCCATTTTGTCCTCTCATGCATTAAGACTTCAAAAGCTCTAGTTTTTAAACTAGCTAGTAACTGATTTTATATAACAAAGTTAGATAAGCAGCGTAAATTTGTTTTATGTAGGAAGAAACATGACTGGCAGAGGAATTTGTCATATTTGAGAAAATGACCCTCAAGCTTTAGGTGTTTTTCTCAACTGCCACCTTAAAAAAGGTCAGCCTGTTTTCTGGACGCGTTTGCGCACTGTCTTTGTTGATGTCATGCAGCGTATCCCGAGGGAGGCGACTTGGAGTAGAGATGAGCGATGAGAATAAATACAGTTTAATAGTCTAATTTCCAGCAGAGGCCGTAAGACATTTGAGTCAGACTCTCCAGGCATGTCTGATGCCTGTTTGGGGGTAGGGCAGAGGCTTTCCCAATTCAGAGGCGTCTGGACTAGAGTGCCTGACCCAGGTCTGTCTGGCTCCTCCCTGCCACCCACCCTTTTGGCATCCAGCCACACATGTGAAAGCCCTCCACAGTTACCCGTGTTTATATTTGGTTCTCAAGGAGGAGTGGGTCTGTTTGCAGGCAGCTGAATCTAGCATGTATGAGTTAAGTGATTTGTTTAAATTCCACCCTTCCTTTTCCAGAAAATACTTCTTTGATGATAGAATCTAGCTTTCTATCTTGAATCCTGTAGTAAAGTACAGTGAAACTGAGTCTAAAATAACTTACATCCCATTTCCCTCTATTTGGCCCCAGAAGCACTCTGAAAGTTTCTGCGTGCTCTTGGTGTCAAATGCATTGCCACCGAAAGATAAATTCCCACTATTCTATTTATAGGAAAGGACCACCAATAATTGTTCCACCGTTTATGTAGAAAAAAATGCAGCTAACCCTACACAAACCAGTTGACATTGGGAGCAGAAGTAAATAAGAGCAAAATGCAGCAAAAAAAAAGTATTAAAGCTATATAATTTAATTATATCACTTCATTCAATTTATCTAGATTAACTGCCTATCCTGGTCCAGATCACCAATCTTTTTTAATCTTCCATTTCACCCTGACTGGAAAGACACAATTTAAATGTCAGAAAAAGTATCTATTGATATGCCACATTATTTTCAGAACCCTAATTGACATTCATTATTAAAGAGTTTTGTGACCCAAAGTAGAAACATTTGATTAAATTTTAGTGAAATAATCTTACCCAGAGCCAGGAAAATTCTTTCTTCCAGAAATCAAAAGATGATTTCCTCTCATATCAAAATGAATCATTAGTAACTTTGAACAAAGACAAAATAGCCCACCATTAAGATCCTTCAAAATATGTGTTCCTTCCTTCCACCATCTTACTATCTTCTTGATTTAGAGATTATTTAATTAAAGCTCTCATGAACTAATATAGTAAACTGTAAAATATGTTCCAAATAAATATCTCTTAGCAGAATCAGAATATTGAAAATCATACATAGTCAATGTAGAATCTTGATTTAAGCCCTAAGATTGTTTAGATTCTGTAAGATCAGAAAGGCAGAAAAAGAAAGGCTTATTACAGAGGCACCTAATTCTATCACGTATTAATCCCAACATTAGCTCATCTATTAAGCAAAGGAAAGTAATTCTTTGCCAGTAGGTGGTGCTTTCGTATAAAACATCACTCAAAGATAAATTCATCTCCGACTAATTTTATATCTCCGCATCTTGAGCATATACTGCATCCCCCCAAAAGCCAGCTTCAGGTTCCGCCACTGTTCCTCTGAAATGCATACTCCCTCTGTCCCTGCTCCTAGTGGCATTATTAATCCCATCCAAGTCTCCCTAGGAAAGCAGCAGCGTAATTACGTACATTAGCAACCAGGCTTGCTTCCCTTTGTTTAAGCTGGGTGTGTCCATATGGAAAATTCTTTACCATGACCCTTCCTCAGCGAAGAGATCCCTGGCCTCCCTGGACAGTATGGTCAAGTAATACTGACCATAGCCCTCCCTGGGTGTCAGTGCGATCAGAATGTGAGAACAATAAAAATATCTTAAAACTGATGCCGGCCATGTGACCATGATTTACCCCTATCAAAGTCACTGTGATCGCTAATTTCAACTCAAAGCCTCAGTGACGTTTCTCTTCAGAATGTCACACATCTAAAATCTCCCACATTTTGGGAGAAGGGCAAACTAGACTCTGGGAATAGGCAAGGGTTAAGGATTATCAACACACTAACATCACACTCCGCCCTTCTCTACAACTGCCCTTCCATGGGCAACTCCAGATGTATCAGTTAAGAGCAATAAGCAGAAAAGACCCAGATCCTAGGCATCCATCCCATCAGGCAGTGACTCCTCCTAGTAAAGTTGAGAGAATTGTGGGAAACAGATATTCTCACCCCACGTAACTGCAAAGGGATGAGGAAGGGATAGAAAACTGCTTTTAAACCAATATTTTAAATTTCTCCAGATAACTTTCAGTCTCTTTCCTTCTTCCCCCTACTTTCCACTCTTCCAATTTTTTTTTTTTTTGCGCTAGTTATGGGTATTTACGTAGCTTTTGATGGCCTCTAAACTCTGTTTGCATGTGCTTATTAATCGGAGGGAAATGTTGATATAATAATAAGCTGCTGAAAACATTTTTCCAGATTGGAGACGTAGCTCAGTGGTAGAGTAGCGGCTTAGCTAGCATGAGGCCCCGAGTTCAGTCCACTGTGCCAAAAATGTAATAAATAAATAAGAGTCGGACACAGGCTTTGGTCAATCAAGGAAGCCTAATTCAAAGCTAAACAGTGCATCTAAAGACGTAGAAGGTGCAAACTTGGGATGGGTCTGGGAAGAGGTCTCACGGACACATGGTGTTTTAAACCTTTCTGAGGCTGTGCCCCATGCAGTCAGGGAGCCTGTCGGAGATCAGAGCCCAGATTCAGGAAGCCTGGACAGGCTCCTTACGGGCCGCTGTGCCCAGGCCCATAGGCAGAGGGACCCCCAGTCTCTGGAAGGCGTCAGCTCTGGCATGCTCTGGTGTCTATGGGAGTCTGTAGGCTGATGTGTTATGTAATTGTGAGTGCCTGGGGCCTCCCGGCCTCCTCCATCTGTAACTGGGTTTCCTTTCCTCCTACAGAGCTTGCACTAGCACTCATTTATCTCAGAGTTCAAATCTCTCCCTGCCTTCTACTCAAAGCCTCAACATCAAGTCAGAACCTGTTTCTCCTCCTAGAGACCGTACCACCACCCCTTCGAGATACCCACCACACACGCGCCACGAGGCGGGGAGGTCTCCTGTTGATAGTTTGAGCAGCTGCAGTAGCTCCTACGACGGCAGCGACCGAGAGGATCACCGGAACGAATTCCACTCCCCCATTGGACTGAGCAGACCTTCGCCGGACGAAAGGGAAAGTCCCTCAGTCAAGCGCATGCGGCTCTCTGAAGGATGGGCAACATGATCACATGATCCCTTAATGGTTTTTTTTTTTTTTCTTGCAGTGTGTGTGTGTGCTAAACCTTAATGGGGAAGGGGGGTCGATATGCATTCTATGTGCCGTGTGTGGAAAAAAAAGTCAGGTACTCTGTTTTGTAAAAGTACTTTTAAATTGCCTCAGTGATACAGTATAAAGATAAACAGAAATGCTGAGATAAGCTTAGCACTTGAGTTGTACAACAGAACACTTGTACAAAATAGATTTTAAGGCTAGCTTCTTTTCACTGTTGTGCTGCTTTGCAAAATGTATGTTACAATAGATAGTGTCATGTTGCAGGTTCAACGTTATTTACATGTAAATAGACAAAAGGAAACATTTGCCAAAAGCGGCAGATCTTTACTGAAAGAGAGAGCAGCTGTTATGCAACATATAGAGGAAAAAAAAAATGTATAGAAGTCTGGACAGACCCGGCAGTGGGTGGCCATTGGTAAAGGTTAGGAACACACCTGTCACCTAACGTCAGAAGCCAGCTCGCAAACCTGCAGGCCGATCGTGGGCGTATGGCACTCATTAGGAAGGATCAGAGACCATGAAAAGAGGACCATACCTATTTAAAAAAACAAAAAAACAAAAAAACAAGGAAAAACAGAAAACAAAAAAACAAGTGGAGTTTGAGAGCTAACGTATTTAATTAAATAAATCTGGGTCTGCATCTCTTATTAAATAAAAATATAAAAATATGTACATTACATTTTGCTTATTTTCATATAAAAGGTAAGACAGAGTTTGCAAAGCATTTGTGGCTTTTTGTAGTTTACTTAAGCCAAAATGTGTTTCTCCCCCCTTGATAGCTTCGCTAATATTTTAAACAGTCCTGTAAAAAACCAAAAAGGACTTTTTGTATAGAGAGTGCTACCCTAAGCCATGAAGAACTCCATGCTTTGCTAACCAAGATAACTGTTTTCTCTTTGTAGAAGTTTTGTTTTTGAAATGTGTATTTCTAATTATATAAAATATTAAGAATCTTTTAAAAAATCTGTGAAATTAACATGCTTGTGTATAGCTTTCTAATATATATAATATTATGGTAATAGCAGAAGTTTTGTTATCTTAACAGTGGGAGGGGTTATATTTGTGCAGCTGCACACTCGAGTAACTATTTTCTTTCTGATTTCTTTTACTCTGCATACGTTTTATAAGTTCAAGGTCAGCTGTCAAAAGGGTAACCTGTGGGGTTAGGACATATCACACTGCAGCACCCTAAATTGTTCCTGATACATTAGCAATGTATTTGGTCAACTGACATCCATTGTATATACAACTTAGTTTTCTTCATGCTGTTTTCGTTTTGTTTTGTGCATTTTTATCAAATGCAGGGCCCCTTTCTGACTGCACCATATCACCATGCATCTCGGAACTCAGTAAGTGCGGATCCTAACTTGCCCCGTATCCTAAATTACACGATTGGGTTTCAGCCTAAGATTTGATACGTTTCTTAGAAATATGCCCAGAATAGAAAAGCTGTACGGGGGGCACATGCCACAGATGAGACCCTCGAAACAAGTGATATGGAGTCTACTTGGTGAATGAGTTATAAATTCCCACAGAAGGAAAATGGGAAAGCCTGGGTGCTAAACAAGAAAGGAAGCAGATAAAGGGATAGTTGCTTTGTCATCTAATTTTGATCATTTTAACGGGCCCTTCACAACCTTGTCAGCCATCTAGGACTGTTGAACAATCCCAGTGTGTCAGGACCCCCAATGTCACTTCTGCATAAAGCATGTATGTCATCTATTTTTCTTCAATAAAGAGATTTAATAGCCATTTTGAGAAATCCCATTAAAGAACCTCTCTATGTCCCTTTTTTTTTAATTTTTCAAGGAAATATGATTCTTGTCTAATATTCGTCTATAAGGGATTAATTTTCAGACCCTTTAAAAGTGAGTGCCATAAAAAGTCAATCTGTATATTGTTTAAAAGATACTTCAGTCTAGGAATGATTTCCTTCTCTTGGAATGTGAAGATCTGTCCATTCATCTCCAATCACACACACTGACATACACAGCAAAGAAGACATAGACAGGAATAGCAGCACGGCTACATCATGTGGAGGACGTTTCTTGTCTGTTTATGTTTTTTTCCTTTTACTTGCATAGTTGCCATGTGTTGCTCATTGTAAGAGGCTGCCGCTGGGTGGCAGAAGCCAAGAGACCTTATTAATGACGCTATATTTTTCTTAACTTGATCTGCAATCCATAATTAGACCACAGTGCACCTTAGGTTGTATCCAGATAGGATGCTAGCCTGCCTTGTACTAATGTTTTATATACTAAAAACTTTTTAAAAATCAATCACTTCATATATATCCCACTACTAAAGGTATCCATGGAACATGAAAGAATAACATTTATGCAGAGGAAAACCAGAAAGTCATCCCTAAAAATACACATAACTTTCTCTCTGTCTATGTCTCTCTCTCTGTCTCTGTATCCCTCTCTGTCTTCCTCTCTCTCTCTCTCTCTCTCTCTCACACACACACACACACACACAGAGTGGGAAAAATAAAATCATTTTCCTCACCACAGACTTGATTCCATGCTCACAACTCATCTTTATAACTTGATGTGTGTTAAATATGCAAGCATATCATCAATGTTCCTCGCCATCTTCAAAACATTTTCATTTTCCAATATCAGTAGAATCTTACCCATGGGTGGGAAAGAGTCATTAAGTGAAAATATGAAGAAATAGCCATATTAACTTTTTACCTGCAATTTTGCCTCAGCGACAAAAACAAAAAACGAAAAAAAAAAAAAAAACATGAAATTTCTGTCACTGAAGATAAAGTAAGCTAAAGTACCAGCCGAAGCCTTGGCTATTTATAGCAGTTCTGACAAGAGTTGTCTAGGAGCAACACCAAAAGAACAGAACCACCTGGAAAAGGGGTGTCAGTCCTCTCTTGTCCCACTACTGAAGCCACATGCAGTGGTGGCGAGATAGCGAAGAGATAATCTGAGATTTCTTAGAGATGATTGAATGAGAAGAAGCACAATTTTTATTATGATGACTCACTTTCTGTAAACAGTCACTGTCGTCTCTCTTTACCCTTATGCCTTTTCTGTAATTGACCGTTTGTTGTACTTGCAAAGCTAGTATGGTTTCTATCGCAGTAAATTTTTTGTATCCAAGAGGTTAGGGCAGAGCCCTGAGGGAGTATATGGTTTTACGTTACCCGCCCTAGAGCCACGCTGTAGACAGGATTCTTCACTGGGAGTCAAAGAACCACAAGTGGCATTTGACACAGCGACAGGTGTTGTTATAGCTAATCCTATTGTCAAAGATTTTGGGTAACAGTGAAGCGTAAACACTGGTAACAGTGCTACAGTATACACAAGCTGCACAACTTGTGTATTGTGTGCATTGGTGTGTGGAGGCTGTTCATTGCGACCTTTTTAAAAGCTGTGTTTTTTTAGTAAAAGGCTTATTTTTTTCCCAGAGGTGGAATTTAACATTTTGTAATGATGAATATGAAAATACCTGTCATCCTTAGATTACATAAAAGTTAACTAAAGTGAGGATTTTTTTTTTAAATCCCAATTTGCTTCTTGTTCCTTTTTTTTTTTTTTTTTTTCCTTTTGGTACCTGGGGTCAAACTCAGGACCTCGAGCTTCCCAGGCAGGCGCTTATGCCACTGAGCTAAATCCCTGGCCCCTCAGTTTGCTTTTTACAAGAATGTCTGCCCTCTCACTTGCTTAGGTATTTGTTTTTCTTCCATGCCCAGCTTTTATCATTGAGATAGCAGGTTGTTGACCCCTTACTCCCTTTTGTTTGCTTTTCCAGAGAGTAAATGCTTTGTATTTCTTTCTTTAAAAAAATTTTTTTTTGTTAAAGAAGCCACTTGAACCCTCAATAAAGGCAGTTGCCTAAGCATGGCATGCTTCATCTGTTCCCCTCTCTGCCATCTGCCAGGGTGTCGTCACTTGTGTGGCGTTAATTTCCTGCCACTACAGATCTTTTGAAGATTGCTGGAATACTAGTGTCTGTGCGAATGCTTCAGACTGCAGATGTAATGAAAGGCTTTTCTTAATATGTTTTACCAAAGATGTGGAGCAATCCAAGCCACATATCTTCTGCATCCAATTTGTCCATTTTGGTTCCTTTCACAATCGGGTATTGCATTTTGCCTTCCCTGTTCTTACCTCAAGTTGATTCATACCTCAGTTTCATTCAGAGAGGTCAGCTATGTGGCAGCGTCTGCTGTGGTTTGAATGCAGTAACAGTGCACTCTGGGAGCAAGTGGACCGGGGTCACTGTAGACGTAGGACTTGCATTGCTTCCAATGGTTTGCTGTATCATTTTTCTTCTTTTCTTCTTTTCCTGGGGACGCGTTTCCATTCAATGACAGTCATTAAAATAGCTTGTAAATGAGGGCATACAAGCATTTGCAACAAATACTCAACTAGAGGCTCACAGCGGCATAAGCGGGACTTTGCCGCCACTAGATGACACTATGTTATAACTAAGTTAAACCACATCTGTGTATCTCAAGGGACTTCATTCAGCTGTCTGTAGTGAATTAAAGTGGGAAATTTTCAAAAGTTTCTCCTGCTGGAAATAAGGTATAATTTGTATTTTGCAGACAATTCAGTAAAGTTACTGGCTTTCCTAGTGATGCAGTGTCTGTGGTGCATTTTTTGAACTCATATTTTGCTGTTCAACAGATTCCACCTGACTGCACTTTTTAAAAAAAGCAACTCATCCCCAAGCACAAATGGGTTTTGTCAGTTTTCAACTCCAAGTATATGAAAAGATGGACATGTAGGTGAGTGTGGGAGGCACACGAACTGAATCCCAGTTCTTAGGGTGATGTGGTCTCCAGCCAGTGTAGGAAGTTTAACTTTATTATTATTATTATTATTATTGGTTTGCAGTGCAGAATGATTACTTCAGTGCACTGAGATGGTCCACGCACATAACACATCTTAATTCTTTTTATATCCTCTCCCTTCTCTTTTCTTCCCCCTGCCTCCATCTCTTGATCTCCTTCCCTGTTGCAAAAGTTCTATCTCCCTATGACCACATTGTTCATTTTCTTTCTAAGCAGCTCTGTGAAGAGCTCTGATTACCTGATCACACCGAATTTTCTAGAGGTCATTATGAAAAAGTGATACCATGAAATGAAAGATTGTTCTAACTAAAATAGGCAAAATGTATTTCAGAAGCATTTCTTTTCTTATCAAGAGTTATTGCTAGCCAAAATGTTTGAAAACATAGACTTTGCATCTATTTGAACACATGAGTAGATTAAGATACATTAAAAGACGGTAAGAGTCCATTACTAAATTCAGTTATAATTTCTGAAGGGGAGGTCCTTTAAAAATCAGTACAAAGATTAGTTCAGGTGCTGAAAAGAAAAGCAAGAAGGCAGTGCTAGCCTGCTGGAGAAGCGGACTCCTGCATGAACAGTGAATCTTGCTCTGGGAAAAGAAATACGGCTTAGGGAGATGGCACCCAGTAACAGTGCTGCTGGCAGTCTTTACTGTTCAGTAATTACATAGGACTTACGCAATGGGTTCCAGGAATGAATGAAGATGGAGCCCTTGCTTTTGGGAAACCTGCAACGAGCAGAAGATAGAAAGGAGCTCTGGGATGCTCTAAGGTCACCGCTCTGGCCTGCTCTGGAGTAGGTGGAGGCAGTGGCCAAGCATGGACACTGATTCACAAGCCCTACAGACGCAGCCGTTTACTTGGTCTCAGAGGTGAGCTGGAGAAGAAAAGCCCAGAAGACAAGGGCAACTTTGTGGTGTGTCACCCCCACCACTGTGCAGGAGCCTGCCCTCTGTTGAGCTTAGAGTCCTCTCTCCATCTCCCCATTCTTAGCAATGTTCTCTGAGAGCTGTGTTTCGCAGTGAGGCCAAATGGAACCATACATCATATATGCACTGAGGAGATAAGCTGGGAAAAGCTTTGCGCTTCGGTAACTTTAAGAGTAGGTGGCTTTTTCCTGCCTTTCCAACAAGGACCCTCACATTTTCATTTGTCATCAGGCTCTACAGTTATGAGAGCCTTTTACAAGAAAGAAACACTAAATACAAAGGGGCAGAGAGGAGAACGTGAGAGTCTGCGGACCACACCTTTGGGACAGAGTGTAAGCTTGAGAGGGGGAAGAGTGCGCATCCAGGGAGAAGAGTTGGCTGGGGTCTGAGGCTATAGTTACCTTGGGTTTAAGAGATCCTTTGAAAGGTTTCTTAGAGGTGAATTGTCGGAGTTCAGCAAATGATTAAATTAGGAGGCATGAGAACAGATAAGGAGTTAATAAAGCTTACAGTTCTGAGCTTAAGTGATCAAACTGCAAACTGCAAATCCAGAGGTCACTACTGCCTGAGGAACATAACTAACTCAGGTGTCAGCACGCTGAGTTTGATTAATACCCACTGGAATGTTGAAATACAGACCTAAACTCAGAGTATCAGTTAATGCTGAAGGTAAAGTGAGAGAGAGGTAAGAGTGCAGGCCTAGCTCAGGGGTGAGCTTGTCAAGGGGAAAGGGAGGGGCGACGGAAGAGGTAGCTTAGAAGAGAATATAGAAGAGAGAAAATGCAGAGAGGAGAAAATATCCAGGGGAGAGATCAAAGCTAAGGGATCGGACAAAAGAAAACCAAAGCCAAGGCAAGAGAGAAAATTCTACAGCTACAGCAACAACAGAAGGGACACGTTTAGCAGTGCTAAAGGCTTTATAGGGTCCAGAGAAGAGCAAGATAGTGAAAAGGACAGCAGGGCTCCGGAAGGAGAGTTGGGGCAGCATTTCAATAAAATGGCCTGGGCAGTAGGTGACGCCCCCAGGAGGTTATGTGGCAGATGCTGAGAAACCTTGGGCAGCACTGCAGGACTAATCTTTTGCAGTCTTTGATGGGGCCCAGAGGACCAAGGAATAAAGGAGGTTTTCTGGAAGGTTTGTGACAGGAAGGTCCAGGGGAGCCAAATGCAGCTGTGGAGCACTCCCAGTAATCTCCACGGGTTGGACTCTGGGCCCCAAGGCTCAAACCAGACGCGGTTATTACTTTATTCCAGTAGTGTTTGAGAGTCTGGCGCCATTGAAATTAACAAAAGGGAAGTGCTCAGGACAGAGCATGTGAGTTTTCATCTGGTGGACTGGGAAGCTTTTTCGTTTCCCTTGCTGGTGCTGCAGTATGGCGCCTCTCCTGTATGTTACCGGTACCATCTTCTCAGCGAGACCAACAATGAAAGAGGAAAGAAGTTCGGGTCCCCACCCCGTATCTCCTTGGAATTCCAGCAGTCCCTGTGAGCTGAGACAAACGTCTCCAGCACCAAATACAGCTCTCCTGGTAGAGGGGCTGCGACCCTCCCAGGTACAACCTCTCCTCCCAAGGGAGCCTTCCTCAGAGGCAGAACTAGGAAAGCAAGAGGGTCAATATTCAAAACTAATGGTCCTAACATTTCTGATTTGGGTGGCAGCTCTGGCTGGCAGATCCATTCTGTCATACCTCAGTCTTGATGGCCTCAGACTCCAGGAAGAACCTCTCACCCTAATAAGCTCCTCCCTGCCAGCCAACTTGCTCTCTCTCTAGCAAACGCATTGATGCCACAGTAGGTCAGCGCCAGCCCCTGGCTGACAGGGAGGAAACAGGAGCCACCAGTGGGACGATTCCACGCTGCAGGGCAGTGCTTAGGGCCTCCAAAGCCACAGTGAGGATTCCCTATCAGTTCCCTGCATCCTTCCTCCCCTTCACATAAAAAGAACCAGCCCTGGGGAGCTGTGTGGGAGGGACGACCTAGACAACAGAAGTCAGAACTGGTGCACCAGTGAGGGAAGACACACACACTCTGAGCATGTCCACACCAATGGATGTGACTGCACTATCTTTTTTATATGACCAGTGGCACTGTGACAGGGAGTGATGTTTCCAGAGCTCCTGATTGAGATCTTGACTCCTCGCAAGTAAAGTAATATTTGTCAAGTGATCAATTCTCTTTACACTAATTTTCTGTAAGTCAGGGTCCATGACTGACTCTCAGGGTGAGTCTGAGGCTCCAGAAAAATGCATAGGTGCCGGTCCATGAAAGTGCACTCCTCTCCCTGAAGTCACTGTCTGCCACCACGTGCCATAGTAATAAAAGGAGACTGATTTTTCTATGGCAGAGTCAGTGTGCACTTTAAATTATTTTCCCGACAGTATCATATTCTTTCCCAAAGCACAGTGGGATGTGCCTCTGCTTCAGTGATGCTCAGAGCACATCTTCCGCGCTGCAAGTTTTCATCCCAAAGTCTCTACTGTCAGTGTTAAGTCTATCAGCACAGACTTTCTGGAAGCAACAGTTGCAAGGAATGGCCTGCATCAAGTCTATATAAGATGGTATTTTACTCTCTCCAAATAAGAGCCCTGCATGTTTGCGTGCAAGAGTTTATATGGGCAGTAGACTTTTTAATTAATTAAATTCATTGGTACATTTTAGATTTTGATTACACATAGGTAAGATGTCCAGCGGTAGAGGGCACCTAAGTAAACAATAGTGTGTCTGCCCGGTGGAATATTCTAACCACTAAACAAGCGTGAAACAAGTCAAAGCGTCTAGACTGTCGAGGAAGACTCCAAGGACATAGCACCAGATTACACACAAAACAATAGCGGAGCAGCCTATGCAGTAGGCTACATTTTACGTACGAAAAAGGTTGAAAGGAAAAATAATAAATGTGCTTATATTTGCACAGAGGCTCTACAAAGGACAACTTAGTTACTACTAATTGGCGACAGCCAATTAGTAATAAAAAGATCTGACAATGTATAGCTTTTAATATTGTTTTGGTATTTGAACTATATAAATACGCTACTTATTTTTTGGCAAAAGACTTCAGTTAAAAAAAAAAAAAAAGCCTTCCCCAGAAATACAAATGCTACCCACCAAATAGATTTATAACAGCTTCTCAGACTGGGGAAGCCTTTGGAACTGCTGAGCAGAGAGCAAGCTTCGGCCTTAACAGCTTTGCTGACTGCCTTTCCAAGTTCAAAAGGATCCCACGGTCTTCTCCAGGTGATAGGAACCCAGTTTTAACGTTAGTACTTTGTTTATTGGCTACACTTGCTGGCCAAAGAACACTACTAAAGCAGTTCACCACAATCAAATCACAGATATTTTCTAAAAAATATTTAGATATTCTTTGCCATTTTCTCAACCCCATGCCTACATTATTTAGCCTGGATTCAGTATTTGCTGCATAAGGCTTCATTTACTTGGTCTGATCAAGAAACTATTTATCCTATTGAGGCATCTGGTGTTGACTTTACAATCCAAGGATCTTGGCTGGATTTCTGTGGAACTGACAGCTACTTTGTTCACCGTCATTGTCACTGCTCCCATAGGTGACCAATCCCTTTCTAGCGTTAGAACAGAAAATAGCCAGGCGTGTTGGTGCACGCCTGTAACCCCAGCACTCAGGAGCCTGAGGCAGGAGGATCGTTGCAAGTTCAAAACCAGCTTAGGCTACAAAGTGAGCTCAAGGCCAGCCTGGACTGCACAGAGAAAACTGCATATGTCTAAAAAATATATCGTCCTTACGAACTTCTGAGTCCATAGCAATCGGCTGCAGTTGTGTAGAAGTGATGTTGCTATCCTCTTCTAAGATTCCAAGCGAGATTCAGAAGGCACAAAACAATCTCTCTCCTTCTTCCCCACTGCTCTGCCGGTCACACGCTGACCCACGCACTTTGTGTGCACCGGCATCCTTTTTTCACTTTTTCTTCTATTAGTACTCACTTGCATACTTTTTTAATATATCAAAGAAATTATTTGACCAAATCAAAAGACATATTGGAAGCCTAAGGATTGAGCTCCAGGGCAGAGCACAGTGTGAAACCCCTGGGTTCCATCTCAGCACTGCAAACAGAAAGACAAGAATGGAGGGAAAAGAAAGGAAAGGAAGGGGAGGAAAGGGTTAAAAAAAACACCACACTCTCACTTGAGAAGTCCAAGAAAACAAATCATACATTTTACTATCTCTACTCAAAAGCCCCAGCCAGAGATGCTATCTGTCCTTCAGATTGAATGATGAAGAAAGAAATCAGAAAATGTTTACAAATTCTAGACTGTATGTCTTCTACATAATCCACTTCAAGGGTAAGTTTAGCAATATGAGAAAATACTGTTCAGCCCTTCATATCTCACCTATCTTGATAAAAACCAGTCATATTCCTGGCTTTAATAATGTATTTTGTAAAATGTGAGAAGAAAATAATTCCTACCAAATATAGAATCAAGAAATGAGAGCAAAACACAGTCTGTAATCTCAGATATTCTGGTTTTGGTTTTTTCTTTTGTTTTGTTTTGCTATGTTTGTTTGATTGTTTGTTTTGGTACCTGGGACCAAACTTAGGACCTCACACTTGCCAGACAGGTGCTTGTGCTGCTGAGCTAAACCCCAGCCCCAATTCTTAATTCTTCAAAAAGAAAGAAAGAACAGGTTTCCTAGCACTTCTGTTTTAGAATTTTAGAAATAAGAAATTTATATGTATAAAATAGAATTTATAATTAAAATTGTATATAGCTGATTCAATATGTTAGAAACATTAGAATGTAACCAATTTTTTGGTGCTAACTGCAATAACAGTTATTAAAACTAGCTCATTAAAATTTATACAAGAACTATCTTGAGGGCTAGAGTGAAATCCAGAAGTAGAGCACTTACTTCCTGGGCAGAATGAGGACCTGGGTTCCACCCTCAGCACCACAAAACAAGGCAAAACAAAACTACATCGAATGGAAAGAACCTGGCACAAAAGAGAAAGTGCAGTGTAATTCCATGCATATGCAGTTCAAGAAAGCACAAAACTAATCTGCTTTGACAGATGCCAGAAAGCTGAGTGCTGGTGGGGCGGGGACTGAAGGGAAGGGTGTAAGAGACTTTTTCATTCACTTAATTGCACATTTAAGATAAGTGTGTTTCACTCTGTGTCTTACCTCAAATGCAAAAAATGCTTATGTGAAGGGAAATCTCAAATTCAAGGTATCCCGGAGGAAACAGTAGGGGCCTCCACTGCCAGGTGCTTACTACTGAAATATGGGAAGGCTCGCTTTAGGATGGGGAACTAGTGTCGTTCCACTGAGCCTCAAGTCGAATCAAGGGAAGTGGCTCTAAAAGAATTAGTCCTTTTAAATATTTTGAGCACCCTTTCTTACATTTGCTGCCTTGTTATTAGCATTCCAGCAGTGGGAGGTGAGATTCAAACTCAGGACCTCATGCCTGCCAGGCAAACACTAAACTCTAAGCTACATCTCTGGGTCTGCTGCATTATTATTTGACCACAGATAAAAGCAGGTGAATTTCAGTTCACTCCTGACCAAATTATCACAAACACTGAAGTAGTGTTGATATGATTACCTTGAGACTGACCATGCAATGTAACACACATCAAATAAATTGGCTGTTTCAAGGATGCCGGTATTATTTATTCCAGGCTATTAAATAGCTTGACTCTATTGCTATTGAGGGTTTATACCATATTCTTAATCCCATTCTCAACGTAACGCTGAATTTCAGAAGACCAAAGAGAAAAAAAAAAGCTGAAATGCTCACCTTTTGTCTCTAGACAACTATCCAAAAAGAAACTTCATCTATTTTGTTTCTTGCAATATGTGTAATACTGGAAGTGATAGTGCAAGCAGTAATACAGGACACCACAAAGGAACACATAAAACTCAGGTGCATTTTGAGGCACTTAGAGAAATTAGGAGCGGGGCCTATCTGGTTAAGGACCCTGAAGCTTCCAGTGGAATTTCATGAATATATGAATTTCATAAAAAGTGCACATAATCAACAGAAAAAGATGCTTGAATAGAAGAAATAGACACTTTAATCTTCTCTTTATTATTAAGGAAAGGGTACCAAGCATGAAATGGTTTTCATAAAGTATTACAGGCTATTTGCGTTTGTCAATTTAACTAAATGCATGTATATAGTGCTAATTAACATTCAGCGTTTACACCCATAACCCACACACAGACATAGAATCTATATATAGCTTACGACATGAATCATAATGATACAAAAAAATGTAGAAAAGAGACCTTGATCTTGTCTGCCTGGGTGTCTACCTCGGCATACACCCTCAGAGAGACCAGAGATTTCCTGCCATAGCTGTAGTTCATGCTCCTTCCTCTGACACCACCACACAGCTGTGCACACCCACGCAGGCACTTGGTGCACGGGGGCACAGCAGATGCCTCATTCTGTGAAGCAGCTCTGTGGGCCTAAATCCTGGGTGACTGCTGTGTTTCTCCTGAGTAAGCTCAAAGAACCCTTGCAGTACTCCCGGTGTGGTGTCATGCTGAAGAAGAGGGTGTAAAGGCACATGTGTGTACAAATGTGAGTAAGCCAGGGTCCCATCAGAATGCCAACAGGCAATTTATTACAATCTGTCACACGATGGGAAGCAGTCACTCATCTTGACCTTCCTACTTTCGTTATATAATCATGATGTGTCTAGCAAGCTTGAGGTCATGAGTTCAAAGCCCGCTAACTAAAATAAATAGATAAATAAATATGCAATCATGATGTCATAGATGTTATATAATGTTTATATAATATATTGTGTATTAATAAATGTCTTGGGCTGGGGATATAGCTCAGTGGCACAGCCCCTGTCTGGCAAGTGCAAGGTCCTGAATATGATTCCTGGTACCATTAAATAAATAAATAAATAAATAAATAAATAAATAAATAAATAGATGTGTGTCTTAGATATTCATAGTGTCATCTACATTGATGCAGACATTGGTAAAGCAGTCATGTGATGTGATCAGAAGGTTACAAACTGAAATCTGTGACTGATGACCCTTTGGCCCCTTCAAGTTGCAGAGAAAATTGTTTAACTAGCCTAGGTCAGTTTCCTCCAGTTTTTGATAAAAATGGTAGTACCAATATTTAAAGATGTTACAAGGATTGAAAGATATACATATATGCAATTATATATACAATACCGGTGTAATATGCAATGTTTATATATGTATTATGTATTGTATAAATGTACATATACACTCATATATAGGTATCAATCAGAAACTCAATACATACTTGACTACTTTAATACTCTATATGGCATTATACACAGACAGCCTCTCAGTGAAAGTTTCTACAATGTAACAGTAAATGATTATTCTCCTTACCTAGGATCAAGCAGAAGTAATGGACTAAATATTAATTAAATGTGCAGTTTTAAGAAACAGTGTTAAATGCTTTTAGAAATATTGAAAACTGACTTAGGAAAAAATATTCCTGCTGGGCAGGGTGTTCCGTGAATCTCACACACCTCCTTGGCCTTGCTAGGAAAACAAAACCACACCACTCTTTCGGCGGGCTATCTCTCAGGTTCACATTTAGCAGGCAGCCTTGCAGGAGAAGGTGTATCTCTCTCTGAAACAGAAACATATTTTTATGAAACATATTTTTTATGCCTGCTATAAAAAAGGTAGATTCCCCAAGCCCAGTGTTCCTCAGCTGAAACCCACAATGTGCAGCCCGCGCCCTGGGCCCATGCCACACACTCCTGCAGGACTGTGGAGCCAGTGCGGATATGTTGCAGCCCATAGTGGCTGCTTTTCCATGAATCGTCTGTCTCTGCCACAGGAGTCTCATGCCTTCCGGCAGCATTCATGAAACAAGAACAAGCTAGCATATCTGCTTGTAAGTTTTGGTGAGGGGGATAAGGCAATGGTTTTTTAAAAGAGGGAAGACAGGATTCTACCGCTTGCATCCAGCATTATGAACGTATGGCTTGGAATCCAGTCGTGAATGTTATGGACAAAATGGTAGAGTGCCGAAGGATAGCTAAGGGTCCTCCACTTTTTTTTTTTTAATGGATTCTCCACTTTTAACAAGATTAAGCAGTAAGAGATAGAAGCTACAAAAACAGTGTCCTAGTTGTTGTTCCCTCTTCTCCAAGTGAGTGAAGAAAGGCAAGCTGTCATGACCAAGGACAAAAAGCTCCACAGCCCCAGATGCAATGCCCTGCCGCCGTGGCTCCTGAAGTAAATGCTATCAGAAGCAAGAATTGTGCTAATCCGTAGAGGTGGACAAAAGCTGTTTTTAAGTGTAATTTGTTGAGCCATGAGTAAGCAACCTCTCAAAAGCCAAAGTGCATACAATGCCATGCCCGACTGGGCAGAGCTGGCCATGCTTGCACACCTGGCCTCGGCTGCAGCCCAGCTCATCCAGCAATGAAAACAAGGCACTGGGTCTGTGGATGAAAGGGTAGATCAGCACAATTCACAGCAGCTAAGCTCTGGAGACAGCCCAGATGCTCATCAAAACACAAATGGATAAAACAAATTCAGTCTACATACAAAGATACTA
This sequence comes from Hydrochoerus hydrochaeris, assembly GCA_004027455.1. Classification (NCBI taxonomy): domain Eukaryota; kingdom Metazoa; phylum Chordata; class Mammalia; order Rodentia; family Hydrochaeridae; genus Hydrochoerus; species Hydrochoerus hydrochaeris. Next base: position 21,519 of record PVLA01013027.1, on the reverse strand, counting down.
CTAGGCCATACAATTGTAACATTAGAGAGGAAATGGATGAACTTGAGTAATGCTAAGCGAAACAAATCCGACCCAGGAAGTTAAATATTGCATGGTTTCTTTTATTTGAGGAGCCCCAAAGAGAAACTAATGAAAAGCTAAAATAAAAGAGAGCTGTTAAGAAACAGAGGTAAGCTTTTTGGAGAATAAAAAGGAGGTCAGGGTGAGGGAGGAAGCAAGGGGAAGGGAGAGAAGGTATCAAATATGATCAGGAAAAAATGATCAGGAAAAAATGATCAGGAGATTATATATATATATATATATATATATATATATATATATATTCTTTTGAGGAATATAATATACTATTACATACCACAAACATACACTACAAAAAAAATTCTTAGAAATTTTCCAAAAAAAGTTGCAGGAAAAATTGCAACAGCAGACACAAGGACAGAAAGACAGAGGCCACAGGACCCTGGCCATCCCCAGCAGCTAGATGTACACAGAGAATAAAGCAGCAGTGATGGGAAGATTTCAGTCCTAGAGCCAGGGTAGAAAGGGACAGAAAGGCTGACTGCCTGCCCTTCCTCTACCTCACTGGGATAAGGGGCCTCCCGGGCCATCCTGGACTCTGTCCCCCTCCTGGTGAACAGTGTGGGCTCTCGTTCCTGGAACTCCCTGAAGTACATGTGTTAGACACTTTATTCTGTGTCCCCCTAGGGGAAAAAGGCAGCTGAGTTCAGCTAGGTTTAGAGTAAGTTCACCATGAGGATAAATGAAATGATTCTATGGGGTGGGACATTAATGTTGCTGTTATGTATCATTGTGTGGCCTCTGTGTCTTTATCAATAATGGAATCAAGTGTCGGATACCTGCATTTCCTGGACCCATCAGTGATAGACAAGAGCCATACAAGAATCACTACTGTATCTACCATCTAGTTAGGGTACTCAAGAACAATAAAGTCCTAGGGAAAAAAAATTAAAAACACAGCTTTAGGTAAATATTAAATGCTACCAGCAAGCTGGAGAGGTCACTTTCAGGGACTTCCAGGACCCCATCATCTGCTTGACACTGGTGGACAAAAAAACTACTGATTCACCTCTACGCTTTTGTTGAAACAGAACACCTGGTGCATCAGGAGACCATGAGTCTGGCCTACCACCTCTGTGTGGGTGCAGGTCAACGCTAACTTGGTGACTGCCAAGGTGGGAATGCCTCAGAGGCCTCACTAGTCAACTGGAAATGGTACATGAAGAGTTCAGGCAGCCAGATCAAACAACAGTTAGGTTCTTTACATGAAAAGTCGCCACTGTTAGACATCTCCTTATTCCCTACTCTGCCACATGAAGCAAAATCAATGGCTCAGGGGGATGCATACATGCCTGTTTGGACCTAGCTTGTGGATGACTTAGCTAGGTTAAAAGCTGATAGTATTTGCTGGGAGGGAGCAATTGTCCAATCTCCATAACAGATGGAGGACTCTGGTAAGGACCCATTACCATGGTGAGTTACACCCAAAGTTATTCTCCTCGATATGGACAACACTTCTAAACACCATGGGTGTTATAGCTTTACTGACTTGGTCTGTAGTCAAAGGGCCAAACACCCCATCTTGCACTTGGAACACTACAGACTCGCAGGCTAAAGACAGCTGTGTTTAGGAGCAGCAAATGGAAAAGAAACTGTGATCATTACTAAGATAAGGTAGGTCACTCTAGCAAACCCCTTTTTAATGATGAGACGCTTTTGAACAAGACTGGATGGAATCTATCTGCTGATCAGCCCACATTCTCCAGACAGCTGGTAGCATGCAGGGAAGCTCTACCACCAGCACAGACAAGTCAATGAACAGTGTGTTCTTAGTACAGATGTCCCCACTGCATGCCAGGCTTGTGGCTGCCACCAAAAGCTGTCCCATTTGTCTTTAAATAAATAAGTCACTAAATTTCATTTACCATTGTCCTGTCTGTTCCTGGACAATTGACTGTATAGTTGGACCTGGGACCCACCCTTGAGACCATGTAAAATGCTTTTCACTGTTAACAAATAACCTTATCTTAAGTTTTTTAGACTACAATATTCAGGGCCAACCAAATGCTGATGACCACACCAGGGTAGTCTTTGAAGTCAAACTACATCACATTTTTAGCTTTCTAGACAAACTGCGGTCTTGAATATGCACTTTTTGTCTCAAAGGCCACTCCAACAACATCACAGCTTTAGTGGCTTTTCTGTCATCTTAGTCAATCACAAGCATAAACATTGAGCCCTAGAATAGGTGATGTTTCCATGAGAAATGCTTTCTAGTCCCCGAGCAGAGCCATTTGCAGACAGCCTCATCTCTTTGGCTCACTCTTGGGTGATGATCAGAAAAAGATGGCAGGTTACAGGCACCTGTTTTGGCACCTTGTGGCTCCAGCCTGACCTTCCTGCCTGTGATTTTTCTTCCCTTCCCTTTCCTACCAGCAACCACAGGCAGGCCCAACCAGTACCTGCAAAGAAGCCAAACTGGTGCCTCATCTGTTTGATTCACTACAGCATCAGAAGCTTCTAGAAAGAACCTGGAAAGAGAATCAACTCTTAGCAAATGTGTTTTTAGAGAAGCAATGCATGGTATGAGTAAAATAGACAATCCTATAACTTGTCACTTATTTAAATTGGCATTGTTCCTATAGTTACGTAGATTTTATTTACATTAACTTCTGGTATTATCCATTATAAGGGTAAATTACAGATTTTTATTGCATCTACCAATTAACAGTTAGTTTGCATGTATCTGCCTGAGGAAAACCTTTAAGATTTTGTAGAAAAAGGAAATTTGGAAACATATGCATATTCAGTAAAGGATGTTTCCAAAGGCACACCATTATCTACTAATGGAAATATAAAGAATTAAGTTCAACCTAAGATAGTAAACTAACCTAACATTTCAATTTATGCTCAAACCATTAGTGATAATACCATAGTGTTTTTATATTCACTAGTATAAATAAGATTAAGTTGAATTTTTAAAGAAGTACTATTTAATTTTTTCTATTTTATTTGCTGTTCTGTAAGCATATATATATATTAGGTTATTCGCCCATCCATTATTTGAATAGCTAATTATACCCTCTTCCTAGGCAATTTACACAGTATTTCCAAATAATTTTATATATACATAGGTACTTAAGAGTACCATGCTTATGAGTTATCTATACCTCAATTTTGTGCAGCAGTCCCTCCATCCATAATATACAAATAAATCTGAAAAAAAAATCCTTCTCATGAACACTTTGCACATAGCCAAAATTACTCAGATACCATGGGTTATATTCTTTTTATAAATTTAGTCTCCAGTATGTTGGATCTTATTTTAACTAGTTCCCTCATGGACTTTCCTGAGAGAATTTTAGCTAATTTCATAAATCTGCTACTTGTGAAAGAACTTGATTCTATAAAAAGAAAGAAGCCAGAGTTCTTTTGATTAGGGAAAAAAAAAAAGAAAGAGATCAAAATCTTCAACTCTCTTAAGTTGAAAAATTGCATCCTGTCTAGATAACTTGTGATTGTTGCATGCCATTGCTACATATAAATATGAAGATTAAGTAAAACAGGAAGAAAAACATTCAGTCACATGCACATTTGCATTTTTCCTAGAGGTCGATAGCCATCCACTGAATTGAAAGGCTTATGAAAGTGTGGGCTAATACATTTCTTATTCTTTTTTTTTTTTTTTTTTTTTTTTTTTTGTACCAGGGATCGAACTCACAACCTCATGCTTGCTAGGCAGGCGCTTAAGCCACTGAGCTAAATCCCCGGCCCATAAATTTCTTGTTCTTGCACTGCAAAATGCACACATTCTGGAATTGATGCCAACATCATAAGAAAAAGTTGGATGGAACTTTTACCAAGTTCTCAGGTAAGAGAGTGTGCAAATTCTTACAGACTTTGGTCCTGTGTTTTTCTTCGCTGAGGGAGATGATGGCTGAGCAGAAGGACGCGGTCTTTTCAGATACTTGAGGCAAAAGGTATGACTGAGAGATGTCTGTGGCGCTGTCTCTGTTGCCTCTGCACAAATTTTTAAATCTTGGCAGCAGAACAACAGTATTTTAGGTGCTTTGGAAAATAAACTATGTTTTAAACAAAGCATAGCTGCAGTTGTCAAGGCATTTGAAATTAGAATGTCACGAGGAGTTATAAAGACCGTCTGTCGCTGAAACCCAGCCAACGGCTTCCTCATTGGACAGGTCCCGCCGAACACCTTGCTGCTTTGTCTCGTGTCCTGCAAACTGAGCCCAATGACCTGTGTGTGGGAAATAATAACAATGCATAGATTATCATAGATACTAATATCACCAAAAGGGAACTCTAGGTAAAGACAAAATAGATACCACAAATGAGAAATGAACCATCATAATTACAAAATGCAAATGCTTCGGTGCCTAAAGTACTAAATTTCAATTAAATATATGATTTTTTCAAAAAACAAATTCAGCAAATAAAAGAAAATTTACCTACTGTGTATTAATGACTGCACTGCTGTTGTGTCTTGCAGCTATATTTTATATTTAGATGCCCCTCTGATAGCTCTTTCTAGTTTTTTTCTTTGTTTTGTAATGTTTTTCAATCCTGTGTGCTAGCATTGAATTCTAAGCTGTGATGATGATGATTTGGGGTCTGTAAAACTTTATGTTCCCAAGATGACAAGACTTTTTGTTGTTTACCTGGAAAAACATGAATTTGCAAAACAGTGGCAGACAAGCTACTTTGAGTTTATGGTATGAATCAGTTCAGACACCGCTACACATTCCTCTCAGTGCAAGGCGACCTACTTGGCTCCTTTTCTTCTTCAGAAATGTGGAAAGGAGGAGAGGCAGGTGGTCATGGTGATCCCACTTTCCAGAGCTGTGACTTCAGGCTTCAGGTCCAGATCTCTGGAGGTACCATAACTATGTGAAAAGTCATTCCCTCTGTGTGTGTGTGTGTGTGCACGCTTGTATGCTAACACAGACAATTGTTTGACTAGGTTTAAATTTAAATTCCTTCCTTTAAAGTCTGGGTAAACATTGTTTTCAGACTGTGTCTTGTATTCTGAACAAGTATTTTGAAGATAACAATAGGCGACATGTTAGCCAGCATCAATAGCCTGTTATTTTTTTTTAAATTCTACATCATCATTTTTGTTCCTTTTTGTTTTTAAAAGAAAAATAAAGGTTAAAGACTACCCTTGAGCAGGGGACTGCCCTTGAAGTTGTTTCTCTTTCTTAGTTAAGAAAATTGTGTTTTATGTAAAACTCTATCCATGTAATTCCTGCAGTTACAGTTCTGACCAAAATGCCAAGATGTGACAAGGAGCCAGAACACAAGCAGATTTTTTAAAAATTTTCTTGCAGGATTGAACCCAGTACCTCACACCTGCCCAGCAAGACCTCTACCCCGAGCTACATCTCACCCCTAGAATACAGGAGCTTGGAATAACCAGATTTGAGGAAAAATGCAAAGCTGATACAGTATTGTTTTTTAACACAGGAAAACAACTGGAGATGCGCGTGGATAATTTATAACCGCAGAATTGGTCCAGAAAGAGGTGAGGAAAGACAGTTCAATTAAGGCCACAAATTGTCTTTAGGTGAAAGTTACCTGACTCGTTTATTAAACTCCTGTTTTTAGTGATGGATGCTTCATGAAGGAGCTGTCAGACCGGGGCCTGAACAGCTGTAAATGTCCAGGCACAAAGCACTGGCCGCTGGTGTCAGGCTCTTGGGGCGGCCTCGGAGTTTCTCTCAGAGAAGCCCAGCCAGGCCTACTGCAGAGGAGAAACCTGTGCTTGGACCGCTCCTCACAGCTTCTGGGTAGGGAAACCCATATGTTTGTGTCTTGTGCATGGCGACTGCCTCCTCTGCATAGATACAGACCATCATTATCACAGCTGCCACTTAGTAGAAGTCAGGCACTAGTTTTAATGTAAATTCTCACAATAAACTTGCACAGGAGGCACAATCTTTAAATCCTTTTTAAGATGAGCAACAATTGAGGTGCAGAAGAGCCGAACTACTTGGCACAAGGTCACGCAGTTGATAAATCAGAGAGGCAGGTCTTAAGTGGGATGATTGGGGTCTACAACCTTTAACCTGCAAACATGGAATGAATGTTCCGATTCTCTCTAGCGCACCTGCCCTTCGCCTCCCCTGGGTAGCATGCTTCTTTCTAGAGGTAAGAATTTAGGTATTACATTAGATTGGGGTGGGATTATTTCAAGCCAGTAAAATGCCAAGGAAATCTCAATGCCACTGTACCATTCCCTCAAAAGCTAGGCAGGAACACACACTCTCCTTAACTAGCTAATCTCAAGAATTCCTGGTGAAGTTCATTTAAACAGCCCGACGTATGAAACAGATGTTATAAAGAACGCGAGTTCTCTTGCAGTAGCTAAGTCCTGGAACTCATCTTGCTGCTATAAAAGTTTAGCAGAAAAATAGTCAAGGTGTCCTAGAGGAAATGAAGAAGAAATCCTGGTGCCAGATGTACCTGTTCAGGGTAACATTTCAGGCAAAGCCATGCGTCCTTCGTTCTTTGTGACAATGTGTGGACCACTCTCAAAAGTGGTTGAATCTTTTGTATGGTACATGATGAACCTTAAAAGGGGGAAATGTGAGAGTCAATGTTTGGACAATTGATCTAAAAAATGTGGGTACAATATGGCAAGAGTGGGGAGAAGTGATCTCCCCTTCTAACGCCATATGGTCCATGAAAGAGCGTTTCCCGCCAATAGTCAAGCTAATCTGGAAACCCGATTGTGAGTGCCAGATGAGGAGTGTGAAGTACCAAGAAACTTATCCAGAGCTAAAGAGACCCAGTAAGAGAAGTTCATCACCTGGCAGTTTTAGGAAAGAGATTTACATAGAAATCAAGGGCTAATAATCAGAACACCCAAATTGCTGCAGAAAATGATTAGTGACAATAATTGTGCAAGAAGACATGTGTATCACCTGCCTCTGAATGGTAATTTAGCTTTGTCTGATGAATAATTCAAGTGCCTGAGCTTAGGACTAACTCTGTTGCTGACACTGATTCTCTAGTCAGACTAACAGAGCAACAATGGCTGAATGGTCCCCTCTGAGTCCTTTCTTCCTGCCTGGCCACACTAACTATGGCTTGAAAAATTCTCTCCTTCTCTTCTTTTTGTATAGTATTTTCTGGATTTCTAGGAAAGAGAGAGTAAAAACAAGAATGAAGACGTAGGAAGCAAGCCTGGTGGTACGTGTCTGTAATCTCAATACTTGGGAGGCAGAGGCAGGAGGATGGCAAGGTCAAGTACCACTTGGGAAGCTTAGTGAGATTTTACCTTACAGTAAAAACTAAGGACAAAGACTGGGAAAGTAGCTCAATGTGAAGGTCCTGGGTTTAATAGGTGATATAACACATCGAGAGAGAGAGAGAGAGAGAGAGAGAGAGAGAGAGAGAGAGAGAGAGAGAGAGAGAATAAAAGAAAGTAGAGAAGAGAAAGAAGAGCAGGTGAAAGATGATGTGAAAAAAAGAAAGAGAGGAAGGAAGGAAGGAAGGAAGGAAGGAAGGAAGGAAGGAAGGAAGAGAAGAGAGGAAGAGAAAGGGAAAATGGAGGTTAATGAAGGCAACATATGAAAATACGCTCTTTCCAAATATTAAGAGCACTGAAGGAAGTTCCACCTGGGTTTAGACAAGTCCAGGAGACTCATCAGTTAGATCTTACAGAAAGTCTCTTCTGCTGCTCAGGGTTAGATCTGCAGTGATTAGCTGGGCACGTTGCAGCACACCTATGGTCCCAGCACTCCGAAAGCTGTGAGTTCAAGGCCAGCCTGGGCTACAAAGTGAGTTCAAGGCCAGCATGAACTGCATAGGAGGCCCTTTCTCAAAATAGACCAAAAAATTCTCAATGTCTATGAATAGACAAATGAAGTAGTTTCTAGAGATACTGACTTCAAAAATAATTCTAATTTCACCTCTCAGGTTTGAGAAGTCTCTAGAAAACCTTTGTTTTTTCATTTGATATAATCTAAATGCCTCTTGGAGACAGACAATATAAGCTCTTTACACTTGGGTATGAAAGTCTACCAAGTCCTGACACTGGGTCAGTGTCAATTGCTGAGAATGGAATCCAGAGCCTTGGGTGCCCTGAGCTGCCCTCTCCCACTGAGCCATCCCTCTGCCACTGTGTACTTCCCACTAGGGCCCAAAAAAACAGAAAAAGGACAGCTGTGCAGAGGTGACAAAAGAAGAGGGAAACATGAAAGAGAGAGAGAGAGAGAGAGAGAGAGAGAGAGAACAAGACACACTGTAATTTTCCCCAACTTGGTGGTTTTGCCTGGAAAGATGATGACCATCTCCGCTCTCAGCATGAAGGAAGGAGTCACATCAACTGTCACTCTATGCCCAGCACCAACAGAGTGGCCACCTAGAGGCTGTTGGCTGAATTAATGCATGAATAAATGCAAGTACTTACTGAATGTGCAGCATTCACTTGATATTTTAAACAATTTATCTAAAATACAATCACTTCTTGAAAAATGTCTCCTGGGAGCATGGGGTGTGCACATGTATCCTTTCCAGCGAGCTATTCCTCTTCATTGCTTTCTAAAAGCAATCGAAATCTTCCTCCCTGCATCATGTTTTAATTTCTAGTTAAGAAATCCACTGGAAAGCAGACCAGAACAGGCACTTGGATGTGTGTGTGTGTGTGTGTGTGTGTGTGTGCATTGCAGAGGTTGGCTAGTGATAAAGATGCTCAGAGATGCTCGGCAAGGTATGATCAAAATTCGGAGGCAATGAACAGTGCATTACATTTTGAAAAACACACTGCCACTGATCCCCACTGCTTCTATCACACCGATTCTGTCATTCTGGCCGCTTTTGGACATGGTTCTGGAAGTCATCCTGTGTGAGTGTCTGTATGAGATGTGATCCATCTCAGAAAGGTGCCACCCAGTGGAAAGGCAGGCTTAGGAAAACACCCTGACGTGTCTTCATACACCTTAGTCACAGATCAGGCACTGTGCGACTTCTGGCTCTTCCCTGAAGTCAAAATGACCAGGAGAGATAAATGCTTTGAATTGCTTCAGGACATCAAGGCAACCAAGTGAGTGCAACTAAAGACTCTCACAAAAGAGGGCTTCCTGAACTGCTTCTGAAAGTGGCAAGAAGATTGGGATGAGTATATTCCAAGGGAGGGGGGAATGCTAAAGTATCTTTTACTGTTATAGATTCTTATCATTTTAAGCACGGACCATGTCTTTCCCTCACTCTGCTGATAAACACTTCAGTGCTCACTGAGCAGCTGTGGGGAGGAAGACCAGTGGTCTTCCTGACTTCTTGCTGTTTGGTCTACTGAACAGAGATAGACAAAAGAATGCAAAGAAATATAGAAATGAAACATTTCCAGGCTGTTATGGGTTCAGTGTTCACGCTATGAGTGTGACAGAGAGAGACATATGGGATAGTAGGTTATTGATCCTGATTGACTCAGGGATGCTTCTGAGAATGCAATGAGAAAGGCGTCACCATGGTTACTGGAAAGGTTTTTGGGCGTAAGAAAACAGCCACCGTTTAGGCCCTGAGGTAAGTACCCTGGGCCCACAGCATCAGTGTGGCTTGAACACAGGAGAGGACTACCCTTGCCTCCATCACAAGCCCAATAATTTGCCACTTTAAAGTTCATATCGAAGAACTAGGAGCCTGTCTTCCCAAAGATCTAAAGGTTTTTGCTATTTAAAAACAAATAGTATTTTTATGTTCAAAAGATGAGAGGTTCCAGGTTTTTCCCCCCTTGCTGGTTTTTTTCCATAAATCCATTGTTGAGGTTTTGAGCATCTAAGAAAGTTTACCTTTGACAGGGTATCCTATGTTGTGTTATTGATTGTTGAGACATTTCTGAATTATTCAACCAAAGCAGGGACATTGGATCCAAACCTACCCATTAGAATACAAGTCTGACAGAGAAGTTGGAAGGAAATGTGGCCTAAGTTTTAAACAGCAAAAAAATTTCTAATCATCCATGCATTAGCCAAGATTTATTCTCTCAAATGGACCAATCATCATTTTGGAAAGCAAAAATTAGGACTTAGTGAGGTTTGACTGTGGAAGCCAATGATCACAAAACTCTGGGAGGCTGAAACAGGAGAATTTCTAAAGAAGACAAGCAAACAAAGGAAGAGTAGAGCCCTAAAAATCTAGAAGAGAGATAAATTTGTTGGTGAAGAACAAAAGCAAGAGGATCTCAGTGCATAGTCAGTGGGAAGATAAAGTGATTGCGATGCTAAACACGACAAAATGGTAGCTTTAACATGTTAGCATTTATTATGGCATCATCTGTCTTAGCTGGGTGGTAACCTAATAGTAAATGTAGCGGGACTGTAACACACCAGCTTAGAAAGCAGTTTTCATAGGAGACTTTCTTCGGGTTGGCACACATTGTCCCCAGTGACTGCCACGCTGGGAGAAAACACTATTCAAACTGGCATGTTTTCCTCAGTTGACAACATCTTGCTATTTTCTTTCAAATATCCATTTGGAAGAAAAAATAGACAAATTAGGTTTGTTTCCTCATGTCTCAGAAATAGATTCTCAAAACAAAATGGACAAGAGCAAGACAGTGAAACAGGAAGAAGAAGAGGGGATGCAGCAGGAGACGGGAGAGAAGGAAGAGGAGAAAGACAAAGAGAAAAAGAATCCAAATATTTTGTTGGAAGTGACTTTATCCAAATAATTACACAATCTCCCAGATGAATATTCAGCATATTTTGACACATGTCTGTAAAATTTTTAAATTTTATTTTATTGTCACAATCATACGGTGTAACCCAAAGAAAGGATTATTTTCTTTGTAGTTCTGTATCTTTTAACTGCCACTATTTCCCATTAGAACTAACAAAATTTAAAGCAATTTTAAATTTGTTTAAATTGTATCTCATGAAACTACCATTTAATTTTCTTTGTGTATTGGCATGATTGATATCTTTCCAGCAGTTTCCAAGAGACAAACTCTTATAATAATCCACAGTTCCTTTTGCTTGATTTCCCTGCTCAGGTCATTCTTCAATCTCTTCCATGATTCTAAGCTTAGGTTTTACAAATAAACTAGCAAGGAGAGTGGCAGGTGTTTGCCTGTGTTCCTTGCAGAGGGAACAAGGGATGACCAAGAAGGGACCCATGCCTGGACTAGCACACCTGGCCACTCACTCCCCTGAGAGAGGAAGGGATGGCACTGCCTCTCAGTCAGGCTTTGTGCTCTGGGGGTCACCTGGGCTGCTCAAAGGCTTTGTCCCTGCTTGTCACCACAGCTTCCTCTTTTATTGGGCACTGAAGAGCCACCAGTTATTGGGGCATAGGCCTGAAATGTCCCCATTTAAGGGCCCAACAGGCAGAGTCAGGCTCTGCCTCCTCGTCACCCTCCATCTCTGTACCTGTGACAAACTCATTCTCCCTAGTCCTCAGCTTTTAATTTGGAGAGAGAGAGAGAGAGAGAGAGAGAGAGAGAGAGAAGAAGAAGAAGAAGAAGAAGAAGAAGAAGAGGAGGAGGAGGAGGAGGAGGAGGAGGAGGAGGAGGAGGAAGACTCTCACATGATGACTGAGAGACTCAGTGGAGGAAACAAAGCCTGTACCTCAAAGCCTAGTGTTTTAATACGATTAAGTAGATGGCAACTATAGTATTTAATTCATGAACCAAATACTTCTCAGTCATGATTTTAGAAAACAGCAGAAGTAAAATGAAGTGCAGCAAAAACCGTTTTCCCCATCCACAGAAATATATGGGAAGACAAATTCTGACTTAAACATAGTTTTTGTGTTTCTTTAAAATGAAGCCTGAGAAGAAAAAGATTTACAATAGTGAGGCCCGCAAGGGGGACCTGGAAAGGAATAAATCTCCTTTCACTGTGTGTGCAGGAGAGGGGCGGCTCAGGCCGGCCGGGCCATGGTTACCCCCTCATTCTCGGAGCCTGGTCTGCCTGGAACCCACGCCACCATCTCTCCTTCCGGGGGGCCTGGTCAGGACAAGGAGAGGTCCTCGGTGTCCCATCCGCGCTCAGAAGTCCTTCCCTGGCCCCTCCTACTTTAGGAGTCCTGGCCCAAAACCCAGTCAGCCCCACCTCATTCCCGGGGTTTCCAAAAGTGTCTTGGAACCGAGCTGTGGAATTTCACTCTTCCTCCTTTTGCCTGGTCAACCCAGAGAAGACCTGACCAGCAAGACGGGAAATGGGGCAGGGCCAAGTTAGTAGGCCCTTGCGGGTCGCAGCACCCAAAGGAGGGCAGAACAAGTTCAGGACTTTTCTTGGGCAGTCCCGGGGGTTGGGAGGAAAAGGTCCCTCTTCCTCAGTCCCTGTGAGGCACTCAGCATCCTCCTCCCCCTCTCAAAGTTTCAGAACAGGCGTCTGTGATTGCGTTTGATTCCCAAGACTTCCTGGAGCCACTTGAGAATCTGCAAAATAAACCTCGAGCGACTCTCAGATCAGCTTCTTCATGATCACCGTCATCGTCGTGGTCACTGTCATACCCCCAGGGAAGGGGCCCAGACCTACGGGCTAAAACAGGCAGCCAAAAACTGGCTTTTTGACTCCCCCAGTCTCTAAGTCGCGGGCTCCCCAACCCCGCCGTAAAATTTTGCAATTTGAGAAAAAGGAAAGCGAGTAAAAGACAAGGGAAGACAGGGAGGACTTTCAGGTTCGTTTGTGAAAAAATATGGAACAGCGCCCACAGGCAGAATTTCTTTTTTAAATCGCTCCGCACATATCATCAATCGCTTTTACCAGGAAGGAAGGAAGGAAGGAAGGAAGGAAGGAAGGAAGGAAGGAAGGAAGGAAGGAAGGAAGGAAGGAAGGAAGGAAGAAATGCGGATAGCTGTGACCCGGGACAGAAAAAGTCGGTACCACACTCCTTTCCAGACCCGGGAGCCTGGACAGGCCCAGGGCCAGGGACTCCCACACCCTCCCTGGTCCCCGAGCTCCCAGCGAGCTCCGTGCGTCCCCAGCTCCGTGCGTCTCCGGCGTCCTGCGCCTGCGACGCGTTTCCCGGAGCCGCGCATCACCTGTTTCCTTGGACTTTTGCAGATTTCCCAAAAAAAGTGTTTGGAAGGGGCTTTGACCCCCATCCCAGCGAGGGGCGGCACCCCTAGGACCGGGAGCAGGCCAGTCCTGCTTTTGGGTCCCGAGTCCCACACCAGCCGCCCAGACAGGGGAGGAGGAGGGACTCCCCACAGACCAGGTTTTCGGAGGCTCTGGGGGTCAACAGCTATCAAATCCAAAGCAGGAATAATTTCTGTGAAAAAGGCACCCCCTTTTCTAGCAGTGTCGTGCTGTCCCAGGAGCTAAAATGGGAATAAACCCTGTCCCATTTTCCAGGACCAAGGCCACGCTGGCCCTCCGCTCCTCGGCGCTCGCCTGTCTCGAGGACACGCTGCGGGCTCTTCCACGGCGCCCACCCAGGGGCTGGCTAGGGCCAGATGCTACCCAGGGCCACCGACCCGCAGGAAGCCAGCGCCTTCGGGCCTGAGATGGGGCCTGGGGCCCTGTGGGCTCGGGGTTGATCCCAGTAAGTCCCTGTGCACAGAGAGCGGCAAAGCGCGTCCTCCAGTGTCGGGGTGAAAGGGCAGCTCTGAGTCCCCCAGCGCGCAAGGGCCCAATCTAGACAGGACAGGGGCTTGGAGATGCTGGGACCCGGGCACAGATCGCCTCCCATCTCTGGTCCCCTGGCTTCAGGTGTGCGTTGCCCAGCCCTCGGGAGGCGGCTCCGCTCTGCGCGCCCCAAGAGGTGCCGGGGTGACCGCGCTCCCCGGCTGCGGACGCCTGCGGCCACTTCGCCCCGCTCCCGCGCCAGTCTGCTTCCCAGGTGGATGGGGTTTGCGCTCCAGGGATTTGAGGGAACTCCGGTGGCCCGGAGGCTCGGGGGACTGTGGACACAAGGCCCATCCGACGCCTGTAGCCCTCCCTGACCTCACGTCTGAGCTGCTGAAAGATGCACACTGTTCTGGGCGTAGGTTACTTTACTTGGGGCTTCGTGCTTCAGGTGACCACAATCCAGCGTTACCTGTTACAGATGTATGTCTGCTGTGACGTGCACTGAACGGCTGGAGCTTGTGGATGGCCCGGAGCCTTTCTCCTTGAGCCACCATGAAATGCACGCAACCAGGGTGTCACCCTGCTCATTTTCTCCGCGTTCCTCTCCGTGCTAGGGTAGAGTTTTGATCTCACTGTGATCTGAGATCCCAGGGCCGCCCCACTGGCGAGGTCGAAGGTCCAGATGGGAAGGAGATGAGGATCTCTCTCTCCTCTCTCTCCCGCTCTCTTTCTCTCTCCTCCCCCTTTCTCCTGAGCTCACCTCCCCTTTCTAGAACCTGTTCCTACATCAGACCTCAGCCCAGCGGCGGGCCATTTACTCTAAACGCGGCTTCCAGGCCTCTCCGACCTACTTCTAGGCCACTCCCCTAGGCGCAAAGCGAAAGAGGAGGAAATTGGGGGCACAGAGCATGGATCTCCAGTCCGTCCCAGCCTTCAGTTCCTCTTCTCCTTTTCCTCTGGCCGAATTATACACACACTACCAGAAGTGACAGCAACCCCTGGCAGGGGCTCACTAAAGCCTCAGTCCCCGTGGAGTCCCCAACCCGCTTCCTGCGGTGCCTGCGGACCCAAGAGGACACCTGCGTGCCAGGCGAGGGTTCGGGTATGAACCCAGCCCCAGGCAGTTATCCTGGCTCTGGGAAGAGGGCGGGCGGCGCCTCCAGGCCCCTGTATGGGCCTCCTGGCCCTTGCTCACAGATTGGGGCGCCCCCTGCGCCACCCTGCTCGGAGATGGCCCGCTGCGGCCCTCGGGCTACCCACCCGAGGGATCACCCCCAAATTCCCGGATATTCAGACTGCCGCTCTTGGAGCAGAGTGCTAGGGACGAACAGAACTAGGAAATGCCCCCAGGGAAGGGCAAGAGAGCCAGGGCCTGGGTGGAGGGGCGCATGAGCCCGCGCCAGAGAACTCCTGCGTCCAGGGGCTGCGGGCTGCGAGATGATGTGGGGCCTCTCCCTCGTCTGCCCGCTCCCTGCGGCCTGAAGGACCTAGAAGGTCCCCTGCCAGGCTTTCTCCACTTAACAGGGAGGGGAGACACGGTCCCAATTACCATGGTCTGTACTTTGCTTTTTGCAATACCCGGACCACCTTTTCCAAAATTACTTCTGCTCTAGTTTACCTAACTGGTGAGATGAATAGAGAGGAGGAAATAGGTAATTTTACCCTTTTATTTTCTGCTAAGTGAAAGGACTTTTGGTTGTTACACTTGGTAGCATTTTTGCACCCTTGTCCGTTTGAAGGACGTGAGTTTAAAGGTAAACACAACTCTGATTTTACTTTCCTCTAGTTCCAAGTAAGCTTTAAAAAAAAAGTCTTTAAAAGCGTAGATCTTAGGGTACCGAAGAACTCTGCTTGCAGAATCTCATTCTGACCCTTGGCTGGCTGCGGTTTTCGCAAGCCCCACAGTTTCTCTGCCCTTACTTTTCCAATCCCTTCTATGCGCGCGTGTGCACGCCTGTGTGCGCGTTTCAGCCGCCTTCGGTTAAGATTTCAGATGCAACACAAGGCCCTTCCGCGCCATCACTTGCTGACACCTCTTTCCCCCTTAAATTAGGGGCTCGCGTCCCCTTTGGCCGCTGGATGCAGGATCCCGCGCCCGCAGGACCCACAGCCTTGCAGCCTGGAATTCCCTCAGCTCCCTCGGGCGGGCTGGCCGGTCGCCCGCGCTGCATCTCCCCTCGTGTCCACTAGAGGTCACTGGCCCCTCGCGGCTCGCGGCGCGACCTGCAGCTCTCGCTCCTGGAGCTCAAATTAGCCGCGCGTTAATTAACAGCCGAGTCCGTCCAGGCGCGCTCCCCGGTACCCTGCTCCGGCAGGGCTTGTATAGACCACTCACACCCAGCCAAAGCAAACCTCCCCAAAGCCAGCCCTTCCAGCAGGTCCAAAATGGGACACAGGAGCCTGAGTACCCGGGGCCAGGTACCGTGTCTTCACGCTTTCGCTCGGTGGGGCGGGGCTCGCTAAGTTGCTGCGAGGATCAAAGTTCCCCGCGCGCGCTGGGGCCCGGGCGGGCGGGCGGGCGGCTCTGGGCGCCTGGGCCGCGAGTCCAGCTCCCGCCGAAGCGTCTGCTCCTCGTGGGTGGGTTTCTCCACCCGGGTCGCTACCGAGAAGCAGGGCCCGTGTCCACACCGTCCTGGGCGCACACGGATGTGAAGGGAGAGGACATCTGGGAGGGTAAAGAAAAATGCCCAGATGCCTTTGAACCTGGTAGAAGAGAGAATTGTAGAAGGCGACGTCTCTCGTGGTCAGTGCGGAGGGGGTGATGGAGACGAGACGGTCACTGGAATCAGTCCTGGTGACTTTCAAAGTGGGGGCGAAGGGGGCCTGAGATGTCGGGAAAGATCCCTAGCTCTTGGTCTGTGTGCTTTTATTTTATTTTATTTTATTTTATTTTATTTTTGAGAACCATAAGAAATTTTAAATCTAGGTTTTAGTTTACGTTATTCTTCAACCCGAGGTCAAGAAGCCTTTACCAACTGGGGAGACTGAGTCACGACTCGGGGCCTCAACGAAATCTCTAAGAGCAGCGTGCAACGAAGCCCGGCTTTATCCCGACAGCACTGTCCAAACCCACGGCGTTTTTAAGTGGTCGTCACGGGCTCTGTGGTCATAGGGTCCTAGTGCGTGGAGGGGTGACCTAATACTTTTGGGGGACCTCTTGGAAATATTATTTCAGGTTCTAACTGGAGTTTAAGTGGCTTGAGGTCTTTGGGGTTGGGAAGGAAGCAGGGAACTTGGAAAGCAGGAAACTTGCGGGCTGCCTAGGAGTTTGGGGACTGACCTTTCATCTCGGGGTTCATCTTGGTGTGACCCCTCAAATCTAAGCACTCGGGCCTTTGGGGGAACTCGATCCTGCGTTAACCACCGTTCGCCCCAAGGGCTCGGCAGCAGACAGGAGATGCATGGGGCTCCCTCGGTGCGGGAAGGGCTTCTCCGGGGTTGCTTTAATGACGACAGATTAATGAAGCCATTGTCCGCTTCCTGCGGAAGGCGACGGCCCGGCCGGTTCCTGGCGACAGCCACGTGTCAGGCCGCGCCACGGCGGCACCTCGAGGGCCGCGCCGGCACTGCCCGGGGGGCGGCTGGGGACCGGCGAGGCTGCCTGCAGCCCGGTGCGCGGGTGCGGCCTGCCCGTGCGGACAGGGGACCTGGGGAGCCCGCGCGAGCCGGGAGCAGCCAGGGGGCCCGGGATCCCCGAGAGGGAGCGGGATCCAGCTTCACTTTAACCCTGGTGGGGGGACAGCCCCCCAGCCCTGACTCGCTCAGGCCTCCCCGCACGGTGGTCTGGGCTCCCCGCCGCCGCGGAACCCGCTGGGTGGCGCGGGCACAGGTGTGCGCTGGGCGGCGTTCTGTAACGGCTTTGGCAGCCCAAGCTCTACCCAAAAGGGTTTAAGGAGGGTGGGGCTCTCGCTTTCCTTTTCCTTTCGATCGCATCTGGTGTCAAGTGCACTCGATCTGAGGCTGCAGGTGTTGTTTGCAGGAAAAGAACAAGCGCAAGGGCGACGGAGGTCAAAGTGCTCCCAGGCAGCCGCAGGACGCGGTCGGGGACCTGGGGAAAGCGCCCGCGGCCTCACCTGAGGCTGCCCTCGGTGGGCGAGGAGGGAGCTGCCCTGGCCTGCAGTTTTATGGCAAAAAGCCCTTTGGTAGAAATTGTGGGGTTTCCTTCTGAGGACTCTGCCTTGTATTAGCCTGCTGGACCCCACCCCAACACACACACACACACACACACACACTCACACACACACACCCAGGATCTTGGCTGAATGTGAGTTTGGATGCAAACTCAGAGAAGAAGGTAGCATCCTTGGACCAGGCTGTCCTAGAGTCCTCCTCCCCCTGGGTAGCCTTACCTGTGACAAACCCGGCCCAAACAAGTCTCCGAAAATTGGCCAGCGGGAGGAAGCCCACCCGGAGCCCTTTCTGAGATGCAGGACCCTGGAGACTCTCACCAAGGGGAACTGTAAAAACATTTTACCCATTTCCGTCATCTGTAGAAAGGGGTGCGTACACTGCCCACCTCCATTTTAGTAGGCAGAAACCAAAGAAGATTTGGGAATGGGGGCCTTTTCCTGCTTTCTGCTCCAAGCTGTCTGTGGACAGTGGACGGTGAATGGGATGCTAAAGGCTGACCTGAGAGCTTAGGGTACTAAGGGAGCGTTGGGACCTGAGGAGATTCAACGCTGAATTTGGGGAGAGTGGGCTTAATTTTGAATGCTAGAAGAATATCTTTGGAGAGACCAGCTGGAAGTCTAATTGTGAATCTCCTTTATTCCTGAAAGGACTCATGCAAGATGAATTTATTTAAAGGCTAGAACCAAGCATCTCAGGAGTTCTGTGGACTGTGGCCAGTGGCTGGGTATCCAAATGGTTAGTGATTCACAGACGTCGGTACCTGCAGCTTGCTTCAGCCTAAGGAATTCAGACAAAATTCCATACCGATGAAGACTTGAGTTCAAATCACACAAGCAAGGGTGAGTCTGTTGTACAGCCGTCCACGCACTGCAGAAAAAAGCTGGTACTGACCGGAAGTGCCCTCTACCTCTGTGTTATCTGCAACCCAATTCCATGCAAGGCCGACCCAGAAATGAAAAACACAGTTTGAAGAATCATACGGAATAGCAAAGAGAAGATTTACATGATCAGGGAATTTTTTTAAAAAAGAAGTGAACTTTAAATTAGCTCACTAAAAGATATCAGAGTTAAAACTGTGTGGTGATGTTCTGCCTTTCCCTGTGGCTGCCAGTGCCACTGAGTATTGTGGAGCCCTCAGCAAGCAGAATCAAGAGGCAGCACCCCCTCCACACACGTGCCCACTTCCTTTTTTCAAACACACAAGAGTTTCTTCCTGACTCTCATGTGCCGGGTCACCTCGGCCAGTTGGCAGAGGCCACAGTGATCTGGGTAAAGACCAGCCCCGACAGGCTTCATCCGTTCCTGGGCAGAACTTGGAAAGAGAATGACATCTTTTTGCCAATAGGACAAAATGATTTGGGCCAGAACGAGGTCACATTTTCCAAGCACCTTTCCTGTCTAATGACATGAGCCTTCCCGATGTCGGTGCAGCCTGAGGGCTCTCTGAGTCCTTACAAATGGTTCCACACCTTCGGGGCGCAGGTTACTCATTGTGGGGGCATCCGTGGTGGCTCCTTGGTGTCTAGTTCAAGCCTTCCGGGAGCATTTCGCCAGTAAAGAAAAGAAAATCTTCCAGATTGGAGAGGACTTAAATGGTGGAAAGAAAATGAAAGAAAGAAGGGAGAAAAAAAGAAAGAAATGCCATTTATGAAGTTGTCTGTTTCAGATATAAAGAAGTTTTTGCAAATTGCTAAGGCCTACTGAAACACGGCCCCAAATTCTTTTGTGTTTCTCTTCCTATCAGATAATTACTTTCTTTCCTATGATTTGCTCTGCATTTCAGCGCTGTACTTTACCGGGTTTCCCCCTCTCTTCTCCAAAGAACCCAATCCTCATTAGAATAAAACACTGGCCAGTAATTGCAAAGAAAGGTACACAGATTCTCTTTTAGTATTCAATAAACAGGGCAATTTAATTATTATGCAATTGTTAAACAGTGAAAAGGGGAGCAGGTTCTCGCCCCACTATGCCATTGTGGTACAGCAGGGGCACTGCCCTAAATAGAGCTTCCTGTTTGTTTCTAAATGCACCGCTGACCCACTGAGACCAAACTCTGATCCCCGGAAACTGGGCTTCAGCCAGGTGGACTCTCGTGAGGGTGGGGTACAGCCGGGCGCCCAGTGTTTACTCCAGGCCTGGGACCCACCCATGCAGGCTGGGCTGGGGTCTTCGTGGTTCCTGTTTCCTTTCATTGCTCTTCAAAAGAATCTTGAAAACCCCACTGGAACTTGTATAAGGCAGCCCTCAGTGGATATATTTCATGAGCAGCTCTTTCTGCTGAAAGGGAATATTTTTATTTGCCTTCAACATACCTAAGTTTCAAGGAACAACTTTGCTTGTTCCATTTCCTTCCAAACTATGGTGAGTACCAGCTAGCCACCTTTTCTCCTCCTCCGTCTGAAATAAGATTTGGCAAGTCTATAGCTCCTAAAACAGGCCAAATGTTCAACGTTTTAACGTAGCACCTTATTATGCAGGGTTTCTTTACGTCCCAGGATGATAGGCTTCTAACAGTGCAGCAATAACAAGTCTTTTGCTAGGTATACAGGGTCATAGTTCGCCAAATCATCTCGTGGTCTCACCGGGGTGGGAGAAGGGGGGTGGTTTCTATGACATCATTGCTATTATTTGAATTAAACTGCGATGGGAGAATATGATTGTTAATAAAAGCCTTCGATTCCACGCCCCTCAAGCTTTCCCTTCCCTCTGGCATTTATGACGCGCCTTTCACCATGAAAGCAAAAGGAATTACGCGGAGCCTATGACCCCAAGGAGAGCCACGGTGTCGCAGCTACAGGTCAGCGAGGAAAAGCAGAGAAAAATCAGTATTCAGAGGGAGAGTTGTTTGAGAAAAAACACATATGCGAGGTTAGATATCGATGTGCTAACTTTCTTTGCGAAGGGGTGTGTGTGTGTGTGTGTGTGTGTGTGGTGCGTGCGCGGAGAGTTTTATAAAGGGGTCATGGGTACCCTGAGTAGGATCCCCGTATTTGTACCCTACAGATTGTCGTGGAATCATGCCCTCCAGGCTGGTTTAATGCATTTAACAGAACTAATGGGTTCTCTGTGTGGGAAAGCGCGTTCCTGTTTTTACTACCGACCCGTAAGGAAGCAGTTTTGTATCTGAGGCTCGCACCCTTATCCATGGTGGCTGTTCTGGTTCCAGAAAACCATCCCAGTTACTCTGGGCTCCCGACTGTAGCCAACATCTTCCCCCACTTTCTCTGCGGCTGTTTGTCTAGATTTATTTTGAAACCTATTTTCCTCTTAACAATAAACAATCCTCGCTCTATAGAACCTCGGTTGAAAGGAGCCACCCGCTTGTGTCTTTACTTCCAAAACGGCATCTCCAGCGCGGGATGGCATGGAACTTGGTGCTGCTTCCCGGCGCAGGGAGAGCAGCGCTACTGTTTTCGTGCCGGATTTTACCTTCTTTCTTGCCTGGAGCGTGCACGTTGTGCGCGCGCAACCACACACACACACACACACACACACACACACTGCACAAACAGCAGAGCCCGGGGATACCCCGGTGGGGACACAGGCTGCACCCGGGCGTCGGGGAAGCCGCCACGGGAGTCTGGGGACTGTGGTCACGGTGGGCGCCCGCGGCCCGCACAGCTCCGGGGCAGAGCGCGGCCAGGCTCCCGCTAGGAAACCAAAGTTCCGCGGCG
Source organism: Hydrochoerus hydrochaeris (assembly GCA_004027455.1). Classification (NCBI taxonomy): domain Eukaryota; kingdom Metazoa; phylum Chordata; class Mammalia; order Rodentia; family Hydrochaeridae; genus Hydrochoerus; species Hydrochoerus hydrochaeris. The sequence continues at coordinate 161 of PVLA01013027.1, read as the reverse complement.
CTCGGGCCCCGACAGCCTCCTGGCCGGGCGGTGGCCCTTGCCCTTGCGCCTCGCGCGTGGAGCGGCTGCGGCTCGGGGCCGGCCGGGTGGAAGCCACGCGGGGTCCCGCGGCGTGGGCTTTTGTAGCGCCCCGCCCGGGCCGCTGGTGAGCTGACGCACCG
>PVLA01013026.1:0-39722 GCA_004027455.1 Hydrochoerus hydrochaeris | reverse complement strand
TCCTAATGAAGCTTTACAGCAGTTTGTGCGGCGTCCCTTCGCCTATGGGTTTGTTTTGAGCGTATAGTTGGCAGCGCCACAGCAGTGGTGCTGAATTTGGTGAGTGCACAGTGTAAAAACACACACGAATCATCCAGAATTGGAGCTAAGGGAGACCTTCCAGCTGGGTGTTTCTCTCATTTCTTACCTCCCTTTGTTTTCTACTTCCTTCCCTCTCTCCCTCTCTCCATCTCTCTGTCTCTTCCTCCGTCTGTGTCTCTGTCTCTCCCTCTGTCTCTCTGTCTCTGTTTTTGTGTCTCTCTCTCTGTCTCTGTCAGTCTCTATCTGTCTCTCTCCCCTTTCCTGTGTCCCTTGGTAGAAATGGAGATACTGTGGTGAGGGACGCTACAGGATTGCACATATAATTTGGCCGCTATGCAGGCTTTGCAGTAACAACGCGTGTCTGTTGTGTGTTGAGGCTGACAGCATGGGTCCGTGCATCCTTCAGTGACTGTTTTACTTCAGTCGAATCCATGTACATGCAGGGTAGACTGTCGGTGTCCATGGGTGCTCTCTAAATTCCCAGGGGCAAGAACGACGAGAGGATGAAGAATACAAAGGTAGAGCTAGAAAGCTGGGGCGAGGTGGAGCCTTTCCTCCAGGTGGAAGGAAGAGACCGCTCAACCACTGCAATGTGTTTATTTATACATTTCTCCTATGACACCCCTTTGCTTAACTAGCTTGCCTCTTATGCCCCATGTTCTCAGGCTGGAACATCTGTTCACCTCCAGCACCCCATACCTCAGGGCGTTTCTCAGGTGCTCCATGCCCTTGGGCACTCTTGTTGGGCACTTGTGCTTTTGGCTCTACACATGTTGATGATCACTAGCACTGAGGCTCCCAACAGCAGATTGTGATTTGTTTCTGAAAACTCTGTTACTCTTTCAGGCCTGTTTGCATTTGTCTGGGACATTCCTCTTTGTATACTTATATCTGTAACAGAGACCGAAGTACGGCACATTCTTCACACTGGAGGACTGGCATCCCTGAGGAGTGTGATTGGAGGCTGCCAGAGAGCCTGTGGATCATAAAAATCTTTGATCTAAAGGACACTAGGGCCTGGGAAAGCAGCATTAGGCGTAAAGACTGCCTTCCTGCCTGTGGGCTAAGTCAGCTGTTCCTTGGAATGCTTGTCATTCAATGGGACAAAGCAAGTTACCATGTCACTGTTCATATCCCCAGAAAGAGACACACTATGTGGCAAGGCAGAGGCCTTGCCACATCATGTATTAATACATCATGTATTAATCTCTTGGTGCTACACCCTCTCCAGAGTCTCTGTGGGACCCTCTATTTCTTGTTTAATCCAGCTCCTGTTGGCTCTATAAAACCCTCATCTCATAATTCTTGCTTCTGCTTTTTTGCCTCCTCCTCTTCTGTATTTTTCATAAGAACACTTGTCATTGGATTTAGGGTCCATCCTGATAATGAAGGATGATCTTGGCTCAAGATCATTAATTACATCTTCAAAGATCTTTTTTCCAAATAAAGTAACATTCACAGGTTTGGGATGTTAGATCTTGGACATGTGTTTTAGTGGGGATCATCATTCCACCTAATACTAAGGAAGTTCTAGGCAGAGAGGCAGAACTTCCATAACAGAGAGAGTAGGCCACATCTGTAGGCCTAGAGAGTTTTACAGAATCTGGATGTTCGTAATTTGTAGGGCATTGACCTACGCATCTTCATAGCATGATTTAGAATTCCATTCTTTTCCAAATAAGCTATGACCTTGGCAAAAAAGAATTGGTCATGCTGAAAATTCAGCTTTCTCTAGCTCTCTGCTTATATTGCAGTTAAGTCCTAAGCTGAGTCCTGTCAGCTTTTTCTACCTTCCTGATGTAGGACGTGGAGGTCTCTGCATATGTTCCCAAGGAGGTTCTCTGGCTTTCATGCATAGTCTTTAAACCACTGATTTATTACCTCAGCCTTTCATTATCTTTCCTTACTGGGATGAATATTTCCACCTATAGCCATGCAATCCCATTTAAAAAAATTTCTGTATTTCTTGGTATTTTCAAATGAATCACCCATTGTAACCACCAATGCATTTCCTCCCACTTTTAACAATTAGATTCCTACCTGTACAGGAGTTACCTATGTTTTTCCTATTACCAGGAATGAGGACAGTCAGCAATTAGTGTAGCTCCCAAATTCCTTTTTAGGGCTCACTTTCTGGTAGCCTCTGTTCCAGATTGGGTTTACTGAGTAGCAATCTCTGAGACAGAGATTAATGTGAAGGGAGTTGTTTGGAGTACTTTTCAAGATCTAAATCTGGAAGAAGTGAACAAAGGATTAGCCAGAGGGAGAAGTTGGGCACCGAGACATTCAGAATGAAAGCCTCAACCATCTGAGGTGCTCTGGAGCTGGGGTGCTGCTGCAGAGTCATCCCACACCAGAGCAACAAAATGAGGCCTTTATAACGCCATACTGTCTAGTCAGCTAGCCAGGCTTCCCTTGGGAACAGGGCACATCTGTGAACAGGGATGCTGTCTTTGGCAGAGGGCAATCTTTGGAGGAAAAGCATGAACTCTTGGTCACCAAGACTCAGCACTGGGAGGAAGAAGTGCTGAGCTTTGATGGGAAGATTCTGGAAGAGCCTCACAGCATGCATTATGATGGTCTTGCCTGAGGATATTAACCACCCTGAGGTGTGATCAGCAGCCTTGTGTACAAAACAGCCATGGTTGCAAAAATGGAGTTTACACATAGCTCAAAAGCGGACATCTACACTTCCAAACTTCCAACTGGTATGCGCTCAGTCTCTAAGTTAACTCTCAGCTCCCAACACAGAATCACTCCTGAGGGGCCAGGTAATCACCAGGTAAGCAGCTGCCATCACGAGGCTCTTTCCATCGTAAAAGTATGTCACCTAGACATCACAGGGGTAGGCACTATGATAGAAGCCAGAAGGCACTTGCAGGCTTGGTGATTCATAAAAAGATTCACAAAAACCAAAAGTTGTACAGTCATGATAATGTTTTATTACATGACATATATTACATTAATAAAGAGCCAAATGATGTGGCTGAAATCAGCAATGAAATAGGTATATTGGCTAAAGTCCAGAGGAAATCTGAAGCCCAGGTTTTGAAGAGTGCTCTCCTAGCAGAGTTACACGGTGCTTTTTAAGTCCTGTGGCGGTGACATATGACAGTATGTGTGGAGTGTCACCAGTTAAGGAAGCTCACCTGAGCCTGGGGTCCAGTGTTTTTATGGGAGGTCAGCCATAGAGGCGCACAGTGCACCTCCAGAGAGGAAGCAGTGTTCACTATGAAACACACGTGCTGCAAGTGTGAATGAGCCAGGCAGACTGGTACAGTGCAGTGCTAACCCAGACACGTGTTTTAATAACCTCCGAGTGGGCCTGTTGCCAAATGAGGGATCCCCTCCCCAGGGTTTAGAAGTGGCCAAATGTACAGTGCTCAAAGCCAAAGACATGAATTCATGAGCAGTTTATCAGTCACATATATCCCAGAGGGAAGGGACCCCGCGTACCACTAGGATGTGTGGGGTTGCAGAGGGGAACAGTAAACGACCACAGCTTCGGGCAGCAGACCCCAAGATGATGAAGCCAGAGCCCCCTGCCCCCTGTTCTGCACAAGGATGTGATTTGCTTACTTAAATAAGTCCTCAGGCAGGGGCCAGGGATTTTAGCTCAGTGGTATAAGCGCCTGCCTGGCAGGCGCAAGGTGGTCAGTTTCATCTCCGGTACCAAAAAAGAAAAAAAAGTCCTCAGGCTGACAGGGACCCGAAACCCATTGACTCAAGGACAAACAGGAGCTGTGGTATCAGCCCTTGTTGATTAGGAAGGTTAGTTGGTGAGGGGATTTTACTGACAGGAGCAGGGTAGGGAGCAGAATTAGTCATCAGACCATTTGACAGGTGTTACGACAACATACAATATTAAGCTTACAATAATTTATAATATACAGATAATTTTAGGCCTCATATCCCAACATGCAAAATATTCTTAACAGACAAAACATCTCATGATCTCCATTGCCAGGAGCTCATCATGGCGGTGATACCCTGAGTGTGAATAACAGGCCTGCCGAGACAGCCTTTTCTGCTGGAACTCACCCTAGTGTAGATTTACCTTCTGAGACTCATGCACTTCCATAAACTGTAGCTTTGCACACTCACGGAATGCCTTGTCTACCACTGTGCTGTTCCATACAGGATTACATTGCACAAGGGACATGGTTTGCTGCAATGGAAATGTGGCAGTCAGCTTATGTCCACCAAAGTCACTGATTATAGTACATGTCCCCTAGCCCGGTAGAGGCCAGTTGCATAAAACAGTGACTACTGTTGTAGTCAAGGGTTGTGAGAACAATTATAATCACGACACATAATTTATAATATTAATTATGATGGTCACCCAGAGTTTAGCAAGAAAATGCAGGAAATCTGTCTACAACATTAAAGACAGAACATTCAGCCAAGGGCCTGGATCTCACAGCAATGTCCTGCATGAGTCCAGATGGAAACCTAGAGCCCATGACAATGCCTCCCACAAGTCCAACTGGCGGTCTAGAGCCCACCAGTCTGTTTTACGGATCTGTGCTGGGAAGGCCCAAAGGTCAGCGGTGGAAGCTAGAAAGTCTATGCCAGCAGGGTGAAGGAGCTGTACTGGTAAGTTGAGGGTTCTACGCTACAGCCACTCATAATAAAGACCAGGACTGTCCTAAAAAGCACCATAGCCATCCTTGGCGACAAAGAAGTCCCAAGCTCCTCTGATGATAAGAACAATCTAGCACAAGCCAGGAAGCCAGTGTGATAAGTTTCTCCTGGAGATTAAGCAACACACGTCTTCCCCTCCAGAGCCAGGAAATGATGCTCAAAGTTAGGACCAGAGCTCCCCCAAAGTGAGCCACAGTCACTCATCAACAAGCTCCCAAGCTCCTCTGATGACAATGGTCGAACTCATACTATGGAAGCTGGTCATGATGAGCTCCTCCAGCAGAACCAATGGTTCAAACAGCAACACTTAGAGAAACCCACAACGCCTCATCTTCTCCAAGTCTCTATTTATGCTGGAAACTTTCCTCAGGTGGGCCATCTACGCTTAGCATCATACTGATTTAATTTAGTTGGCATTAAGTTGACCACCAGTTTTTACTCCATAACACCTACGGAAATCGCACAGCACCAGCTGGAAGAGCCCCTGCTATGGTCAGAATATGAGCAGTGTCCCCTGAAAGCCCTGTGTTGATTCCAAGCTTGATCTCATCGAGGTAAAGTCAAGGTGTCAGCAGGGCTGTGCTTTCCTTCCTGAAGTTCTTGGGAAGCATCTGTCCCAGCCACAGCTCCCTGCATCCCACAGTGCATAGCGCCTCCCTCCATCTTTGAGTCAGCAAATCCACATCTGTCCAGCCTTCTTCCCATTGTCATGTTTCTTTTTGACCAATGTCAGGAAAGGTTCTCTGTGTTTAAGGACTTAAGGGTCCAAATTGGGTCCACTGGGATAATCCAAGATGACCTTCCTTTTTCAGGGTCCTTCATCTTTGTCATACCTTCAGAGTCCCTTTTGGCATGGAAGATAACATGTCTTGGAAGTTCCTTTTGTCCCAGGCATCTTTGACCACTCATTTGTCACAAACTGTGACCAAAGGAATTGTGAACAATGACTTTACTTCAGATGTTGTAGGCTCTGTTTAAAGTAATAGCATTGTGTACTATGAAAAGAAGGAATTTTTATTGGATATTTTACTTTCCAATTATAGAAGTATGAAATATACATTTGGTACCAGCACTTGGGAGGCTGAAGCAGGAGAATTGCCATAAATTTGAGGCCACTCTGGGCTAAGAAGTGAGTTCAAAGTTAGCCTGAACTGCATAACAAAATTGCATAAGAAACCTAAATATCCAGTTGACTCAAAAAAGACAAAAGAAGAAAGAAAAAGGAGGAGGAGAAGAGGAAGAAGAAGAAGAAACGCACATTTGGAGACACTAGAGAGAAACAAGAAGGTGTAAAAATGACATTTTTCGACATGTGAAATCCTGGGCAGCTCCCTGAGGGTACGTCAGGAAGACTGGAGCTCTGCCGCGAATAAGAACTGGAGGGAAAAGGGCAGCCGTCGGGAGAAGCCAAGACCCACGGAGTGTCTGCGCCCCTGCCTGTATCCAACACACACATCAGCACTAACAGAGCCAAGATAGACTGTCTGCTCTGCCCAGGTCTCCCACCTCGGGTAACTCCATCCTTCCCGCTCGTCAGGCCGAGACCTTGGCATCGTTCTTGTCTCCACTGTTGTTTTTCAATCCAGCAGTGCTGATTCTAGCTTCAGATTTACTTTGAATGTGACCGTTTCTCACAACCCCCATCATCCTCACCTAATTTGTTTCTCTAGATCCCTGAGAGGTGTTGTTGCTTCCATCATTGCTTCTCTTTTAATAGAATTGCCAGATAAAGTAAAGCTTAAGTTAAAGTCAATAGTTGGAGCCTTTGCTCAAATCCTTTCTTTGGAATCTTCAGAGGACTTCATCTTACAGCAAAACCTCAGCATGGCCCACCTGTTCCTACCCAGCCTGGGTCCACTCACTTCCCTGACCTCGTGACTTCACGTCCTGTACTCCTGCCTCCTTCACACTGGCCCAGGGACATTGCTCCCTATAGTTCTTTATAATGTGAGGCACACATCTTCCTCAGGACCTTTGCACGAGCTCTTTCCTCTCCCTAAAACACAGATACTCAAAGCTGGCTCACTTCTATCTCTCAGGTCTTTGCTGAAGAGTCACCTTCTCTGTGAGACCTTCCCTCACCTCCCTATTTAAAACTAGCATTTCTCCCCACTCTTTTCCTTTCCCTCTGTTTTTATCCCAGTCCCCACTGGTATCCTAACATAACACATTTTTATTTCATTACTTTATCTGTGATTTGCCTCCTCCCAGGAGAATGTAAGCTCCATGGGGATTTTTGGCTGTTTTGTTCCCTGCACTATTGCCAGCACCCGGGAGAGTGCTGAGCACCAAGTAGCTGCTCAGTAAGTGCAGGTACTGGTGAGTGAAAGGGTGGACGGGTGATGAACCATGTAGGGTGGAGAAGGTGAGGCTGTGCAGTAAGGAAACGGTGCTGAGACAATGAGTCAACCGCGGGAAGAAAGCAAAACATCCGTAGCTTACTCCACACACAAGAATTAATACGGATATACTAAAGTTTAAGATGAGAAAGGCTAATGTTCTAATCCGTTTAGGCTGCTACAGTAAAATGCCACAGGGGCGGGCCCAGCAGCGGACACCTACTTCTCACCGTTCCGGAGGTGGAACGGGGTCAGGAGTCAGTCTGCCGGCCGCAGGCGTCACCTTTCACCTCTACTCCCACGGCGGCAGCAGCAGCAGCAGCAGCAGCGACCAGGGTCTCTGACCGGTCCTCTGCTTCACCTGTCCCGGCCTAGCAGCGATGGCGAACCTGCAGAGACCGAGCGCCCCAAGGGCACCCAGAGCTCACTTATTCATGGCGAAGAGCCGAAGAGCGACGCTGCTGTGAAACCTGAACACCCAGTGCTCGGCTGCGGCTGGGACACCCTGGGAGAGGGCTCTGTGTGCCACAGCAGCGCGCGGGTGCACAGCGCTGTCACGGGCGCCTCCCGGGAAGGCTGCACCGGCCTGAGGTCGCAGTGCTGAACATGAGGGGGACGTGTTGTATCTATGGCAAAAAAACTTTAAAATATTTATAAAGTAATGTAAGATTATCTATGGACCTCAGACAGGAAAGGATTTATTAAACTAGCTAGAACATAAAGATTGGTAAAGTAACTAAAATGCTACTTCAGAATGAAAAAATTCTCTTCTTCAAAAGATGCTACACAGAGAAAAGGCGGGGCAGAAACTCTAACACAATATTTGAATACAAACAGCAACAAAAGTCTGTCCAGAATATGTGGAAAACACCTCCCATACATCAGTAAAGGAAATAAAAATATCCCAGTAGGAATAAGTATTTAAAAACACAAAATATATTACACAGAGAGAAATATAAATGAGCAAAGAGAAGAAAGAAGTGGCAAATGCTTAACCTCGGTAATAACCAGGAAAATGAAGATGGAGAATTTCTGTAACCCCAGCCCTTGGGAGGCTGGGGCAGGAGGGTGGCAAGTTGAAGCCCAGCTTTGGCCACTTAGTGAGACCCTGTTTCAAAGAAACGACTAGGGATGTAGTTCAGCGTGAAGACCCTGGGGGCGGGGGGGGGGTGTCTGATTGCTCACACACCAGACAGGCACAAGGTCCAAGGTCAGATAATGCGCAGTAAAGCCGCTGCTGTGAGTGGACGCTGTGTGTCATGTGTCGGCTGAGCTTGTGTGGCGATGTTGAGGTGATGCTGAGGCCTTGCAGGAGGCCATGAAGTGCCGTCCCAGCAGCAGCATGAGTAGTGCACCCCTGTGGGACCCCACTGGTCCTCAGGAGCATGGGTGACCCTCCCCCCAGCTTTCCGCCTTGCAGTGGGGTCTCTCCTTGTGGCACACATTCTCACCACTGTGGCATCAGCTGCCTGAGGGTGACCAGAACTGAGCAGCAGCTAGCGTCACACCCTTGACTTCCAGAACAGTAACTCCTTTCTGCACAAACCACTCTGCCTCAGATATTTCATTATAGCAGCAGAAAACAAACTAATACAATTGCAGGTGTTAGTGGGAACTTGGTCTACTACTGGAGAGAGTACACCGTAAGACTTTGAGAAATAGTCTCCTAGAAAGATTCTGGGTGATAAAACCTCTATGGCAAAGACTGTGGTGCTCTGAAAAGTGAGACTGAAGGGGTCATCAAAAGATGAAGACAGCCCTGGTCACAGATAGGGAGAATCAGTATTGTCAAAATGACCATATTACCAAAAATAATATATAGATTTAATGCAACCCCAATCAAAATGCTAACAGTAGTCTTCACAAAACTAGAAAAAACAATCCCACCAGGTGTGGTGCTGCACCCTTGTAATCCCAGTGCTCAGGAGGCTGAGGCAGGAGGATTGCCATGAGTGTGAGGCCAGTCTGGGCTACACCATGAATTCAAGGCCAGGCTAAACTATGTAGTGAGATCTTGTCTCCAAAAAAAGAATCCTAAAATTTATATAAAACCAGAGGAAATTCAGAATAGCAAAAGCAGTGCTAAGCAACTAGAGCAAAGCAGGGATATCATAATCCCAAATTTCAAGTTATAAAAACAGCATGGTACTGGCACAAAAAGAGACTGGTTGATTAACGGAACAGAACTGAGGGCATGGAAAGTACAGAGGCACCTTCAAAAGCTGATCTTCCACAAAGAGGCCAAAATCATATGGGAGAAAAGGTAACTTTATAAACAAAGGATGCTGGAAAAACTGGTTATCTACAAGCAGAGCAGTGAATTTAGAAGCGTAACTCTCACCCTGTACTAAAATAATCTCAAAATGGATCAAAGACCTAGGTATTAAATGCTGAATCTGCTGGAAGCAAACTTAGGTAAAAGTGTTGAAAAACACAGTCATAGACAAGGGCTTTCTGTGCTTTCTGAAAAGAACCACACTTGCACAAGAAATAACACCATCAACTGGCAATAAATATTCTATCAAATTTAAAAAGCCTTCTGCACAGCAAAAGAAATAATAGAATGAAGAGACAACCTGCCATACAAAATGGGGAAAACTTTACCAGCTACTCCTCAGACAGACGACAAGTATCTAGAACAGATAAACAACTTAAAAAATTAGATCCCCAACATAAAAGGTTCAATCAAAATGGGTAAATGAAACGAATACTTCTCAAAGGAAATATAAACGGCCAGTGATACAATCAGGAGTAGCTTTTACTACTGGGGTATGAAGGACACTGGTTCTCAGAGGGGGAAGGGGGCTCCAGCAGGCTCCATCCTGATCTCCGAGTTTACACTTCCCAGTGGCTCATCCCAGACCCGGGAACTCCACTCTGCTCACCCTTCTCTCTAAAGAGCAGGCCGCGGGCTAGAGGGAGTCCTCAGAAAGAATAAGTGAGGAGGGCCTGGTGCTGCCCTGGTCAGAGATGTTTGCCCGGTTGTACTCAGACCTCATTGGGGCAGCCCTGGGGGCTCAGCAGGTCTGCTGCTTGTGCTTGGGGCAACATCTACAGAATCCAAGCACCAACTCTTCTCTTCCTCACCCTGCAGCTGTATCCTTAAAACTTGGGAATACTTTATCCAGTCAGTCTGAAAAAACAACTTACCTTCTATTGCAATATTGGAGTCCAGTGTGAACTAGGAAATGGTGAGAGGTGGGTACAGAATGGCAGTCTGAATTACGACAACATTTTCCAGTTAGATTATTTCTGCAAAAGGCAAGAAAGGTGATATGGAATCTCTTCTGTTCAGGCTTTCGTGGCTCTTCATCTCTGAAAAGGCCCAAAACTGGTACTTAAGGAGGGCTCTGGGAAGGGGTAGTTGGCAGTGTTGCCGACTCTGTCCTCGGCCACCCACTTGTCCTGTGGGGACACGATCTTTCCCACCTATCAAATGATCACAAGCACACTGGGTGGGGTCGTCAACTTCCCCCTCTGAATTCTCAGGCCAGTAACTCAGTGTTCTTCTCTTCACATGACTCAGAAACTCCATCGGAGCCCAGCCCCGCAGAGACCTGGTATTCCCCAGGCCCCTCCTCCTGTCCCTCAGACAGTTCCCTACCCCACCCGACTTGCTGGGAGGGGGCATCCTCCTCCTCTAACTCAGTGCTCACCCTGCCCCTCTTCAGTGGCAGATATCCAACAGCACAAAGAGTGGCCAGGCCAGGCCAATTTTCAGAAGATCTGAGTGGGCTTGCAAATGTGTTTCAAACTTTTACCCTTGCTTTTGACTTATTGTGGCAAGATGTCTAATTTATCTTGGCCACTTGCTGAACCTCACTGGAGCTCTAGCTTCCAGGGGAGCTCTAGCTAGAGCTCTCTTCTTCTTCTCCTTCTCCTCTTCCTCCTCCTCCTTCTTTCCTCCTTCTTCTTCCTCCTCCTCCTCTCTGAGGCAGGGTCTTGCTGTGTAGTTCAGGCTGGCCTTGAACTCATGGCAATCTTCCTGCCTCAGCCTCCTGCATGTGTACCCAGCTAGAGCTTCTTTATTCCTGCGTTGATGTCAATTTGAGGGCCAAATGTTTAATCGTGAGTTTTTAATTGTCCTACAGGGTTTTTCCTTACCTGGAAGGGATTTACTGATAAAATTGAGGGCAATTCTCCAATTCTGGCAAAGGCCAAAGTAGACTTTACCTGTTGAGACTATGCCAGGCCATGCTTCTGGATTCCCTTGAGGTTGCTACAGAGACCCGAACCACTCTTGATCCTGCCTCCCTGATGCCTGCAGGGTCTGGGGTTGGCCACTCGTGAACAGGTGATTCCCTGGACCCACACAAGCAGGCAGGACGTCTGTGACCTGCCCCTACAAGACACTGACGGAAATAGCTTTGACCAAGAAGGACATCAAAAGGCAGGTTATGATGTTGTCAGCTCACAACAGGCCATTGAAAACAAACTCCTTCCCCCACAGACCTCTGCTCAAAAAGCAGAGCTCATGGCTACTCATGAGCATCTGGCTTCGCATGAGTATCTGGCTTAGCAAAACCAGGGGATTTTTCTCAGACATGAGGAGTTAGGCTTTGGGAGACATTTCTGGAGGAGGCACTGCCATGCCTCTTAACCCAAGCTGCTCAGTAGCTGGTCATTGCTCAAGTTCCTCCTCTATTTGCTGCAGCTGGTCTACTTTCTGGACAAGGCCAGTGGCCTCTTGATTTATGCACAGAAGACAGTGAAAAACAGCTAAGCCACTTGCCCCACCATTTCATGGGAAGGGGAGAATTTTTCTGTCAGTCACTTCCAAAGCTTGTAAGACAACCCTGGGCTCCAAATGGACTATTTCCCAGTCCTCTGGGGACTTCCAAGTTGCCAAGAAGGTGGCTACAGGTGACCCTGGTGAGGCTGGGGTCACTTATTAGCCATTCTCCGGGGCTCTCCTTGCCTTTGGGGGCTGTTACCGCAACTTCCATGGGATCACTCACCTCAACATCTTGCCAACTACACCAGTTATTGGTTCACTCGGGGGGTCCAAGGGAGATAGGTAAGGTCTCAAGGTTAAAGAACACACGTGCAAAACATCAGCAATAACAGCAGGTAGCATGGAGCAGAACGAGAGCCAGAGCAAGAGCAAGAGGGCTGCCTGCATCTTTGCTGTGTAATTCTCATACAGGTTGCTATCTTATGTTTATATTCTTACAGTGTTGTAAACAGTGCATGCACATTTACCTAAATCATGGTTACATGACTGTACCCCACTGTGTACCTGCGCTAGACAAGTGGGGTCACATCCTCAGGTGTCCTTAGACACCCCTGAGCTTTGAAGCATCCTGAGTGGTTCCCTACTCACCTAGACCTGACCTCAGCCTGTGGAGCAGGAGATACAAAAGACAGCCCTCATTACACTGGTAGCTGGTTTCCACTTTTAGTGGGCCACCTTGCACTTTTCAGGGTGTAACTGGCCCATACTCACTCTGCAGAGTACACTGCTTTTCTTACTTTTAATATTTTTAATAACCTCACTACTTTTTTTGCTTGTCTAGACTGATTCTTTGTTCAGGACAGTGTGAACCTGGAAAACATCTCTAGAAGGAGATCTCTGAATCCGGTAACAATAATGGTATTTGTTATGTAAGCAAACTCTTATCAGAAAAACATACAGACCCATTCACATGGGAAGCAAAATGTCTAGAATTTACCGGGAATTGAACTCAGAATCTTATGCTTGCCAGATTTGCTTAAAAATACTTAAGTTTTTTAAAAAGTAAGAGAAGGGAATAGCAACATAGTAAAATCAAATAGGAAAATGTTGATAATTGTTGAGAGAAATGGTTATTTTCTCTACTTTTTGTATAAGTTTGAAATTTTATAATTTAAAAAAAATGTCAAAGTATCCCATTTCATATTTGGGGTAATTGCACCATCATGATATAAAACTTAAAACTCTTAGGGCTGGGGATTTAGCTCAGTGGCTTAAGTGCCTGCCTAGCAAGCATGAGGTCCTGAGTTTGATCCTAGGTACAAAAAAACCCCAAAAAAACCAAAAACTTAAAACTCTTAAGACTTTTTTAAAGGTTGGATTTCACATTATTATATTACTTATTTTCACTAACTTTCTAACTAAAAAGTAATGTCTGTGAAATCCACCAAATTTGAAAAAAAAATTTTAATAGACAATTCAAACCAGAGATTGGCTAAGCTCACACTTTATTTCTGCTCAAAAACCCAACAGTTAATGCTGTTAGCATTCAAAATACCTTTTTCCCTTTTAAAAAGTATATTTAAACTTGTTGTAGTTTAACTAGAAGCCTGATCTTGGCACAAAACCAGTTCCTAGTGGCACAAAAGTTACTAGTTTAAATGTTAAAAAAAGAAATATAGTTTAAAATTCAATTTAATTCATGTAACTTTTAGCTTTTCCTTTAGAGATACTCATTTATTCATTCTAGCCCTAAACCAGGGTATCCTTCACATAAGAGATGCAAACAGCTTCTTGCATCTTTGTCAATAGGAATGTTGCAGTTTTAAATAGTTTGATTGGTGGCCTTTTTCAAGCACTCCAACTTTCTTAAAACCTTGATTGAGCCTCTGAATATAGTATTTTAACTCAATAAGTGTTTACTATGTGTAAGGGAAAAGATAATGTTTTCTTGTTTATCACAAGGTTCACACCTGTCTCCTTTAACAAAAGACATAGCAACATGAGAAAACCACAAAAAAGCGTTTAACCAGTTTTATATGACATAGAAGCCTTCAAAAACGAAGTCCTTAAAAAATGGAGCTCTGCTTTTATGGATGGTCATGCAAATATGATTGGAAGACAAAAAGTAATATAAAAATGGTAATTATGGGGAGGGATTTAGCAAGGCCTATTGGTTTCTTTTTAGCATTCTTTTCTTTTGGGGAAGGACACTTGTCATGTAAAAGTCTTCTGGGAAAACCAGGTTTTTCTGTCTTTTGGTGGTACCAAGGATCAAACTCAACCTCACACATGCCAGGCAGGCACTTATGCCACTGGGCTAAATCCCCAGCCACTCTTCCTAGGTTTTAGGGCCTGACCAGGAAAGAAGGGCGGCTTCAAAGCAGAAAGAACAAGAGATGATCAGAAGGACTTTCTGCTTCCAGTGAGTCCTCAGTTTCCAAGGTGCCGTATCTCGGGGCGGCTTCCTGCACATGTCATAGTACCCCACTTCGTATCTGGGGTAATTGTACCATCTCATTTCCAGAGGGCAGTCTGTCGGGCATCCTCAGGATGTGAAGAGGCAGGAGGGGGTCAGGGACGTGAGAGGCGCTGGACCGCCAGGCCGCTGGAGGGCCGCTGAGGACCCCTGGGAGGATAAGGGCTCCCTCCCGAAAGCCGGGGGGAGGTAGAGGGGGAGGAGGAGGGAGAGGGCGGGGTGAGCGTGAGCGTGGAAAGGCCGCTGTGGCAGCAGAGCACCGAACGGCCTGCAGGTGGAGCCGGTCCCTGCAGCTTCCAGCGCGTAGGAAGGAGCTTGAGAACACACTTCCCGCTGCCCCAGCTACTGGAGCAGGCTGCGGGTGGGCCTGGGATGTGCTGACCCAGAGCACACGCGGAACTTTAGTCCAAATTTCCCACCCTCAGCTGGGCCGAGAGCAGGCAGGCTTTGAAGGCTGGAGACCCCGAGCTCACCTGGACTGAACGCCCCAGCCCACGCAGCGCCTCAACGCCTCCCAGCCCAGGACCCCGGGGCCAGCCTCTCCCAGAGGGGTGGGAGAAGGGCTTGCTCCTGGCCGAACCTCGGTTTCCCCGTCTGTCACACGCAATGTGCCTGCCGCGCTGAGGCCGCTCCGGCAATGTCGTAGGCGGCCCCTAGGATGTTTGCTTAGATTCTCGCCGATCCTGGAAGCGAGCCTAGGCCACGCGGAACCCCAGGCGACCCCTCCCCGCCCCATCCCGGGAAGCGCCTCGGGATCCACGCGGGGCCTGAGCAGCCGCAGAACCCCGCCCCCCCACGGCCCGCAGCCGGTCGCCGAACGCCCCAGACTGGGCTGTGACCGGTTCAGTTCGTCCGCAGCGGTTCCTATTTCCTGCTACCCTACCCGCTGCAGCTGCCCAGAGATCAGTGACGTGACGAAGCCTAAGTTCTCATTGGCCGGCAGAGTTCGGCAGGGGCCAATCCCGGCGCGGGTCGGAAGAAATCTCGTCCGCGGACCCCAGGAGCCCGGAGCTTGCGGGGTGGGGCCGCGCGCGCTGGTTCCGGGCGAGATGCTGGGGACGCGGCCAGCTCGGGCGGTGAGTGGGCGTCAGTGGGGCGTCGGAGAAGCGCGGCCGGCCCTGGGCGACCGAACGGGGCGCGGGGCGGAACCGGGCCGGGCCCCGTCCGCCTCCTGCGCGCCGCTCTGCTTCGCGTGTCCGGGAGCCCAAAGCCCGGAGCGGTGGAGGAGGCCGCCGCCGGGCGCTCGGCCCGGTCCATTTATTCACTCATTTGTTTGGTCAGAGTGACCCGGTTTAGTCACCCATTTGGCCGCAGGAAAAAAGTGTGTAAGTGTGACGTTGTGTAGTAAACGGGAGAACGCCCCGAAGTCCCAGTGGTGCCCAGGTCTCGGCACCATAGCCCCCGGGCTTCCCGGGAGGGGGGGACCCCGCCCCAGCCTCCCCCCGGCTCTGCAGCCCCAGTGTCCCTCAGCGTGTCTCCCTCCTTTAAAGAAAAAAATAGGCCTTTTAAAAATGGTTCCAAAATCGCAGTTTATCTCTTGATAGATTGATTGTTTTAGAAGCTTTAGATTTACAGAAAAATTGAGGAAATAGTCCAGAGTTCCCAAATACCTCAACCCTTTCCCCTCCGATGAGCCAATAGTAGTACATTATTATTGCGGGCGCGGTGGCACACACCTGTAATCTCAGCACTCGGGAGGCTGAGGCAGGAGGATTGCCCTGAGTTCGAGGCCTGCCTGGACTGCGTATTGAGACCCTGCCTCCAAAAAAAAAAAAAAAAATCACGAAGAACATTACTGAGCAAACCCCAGTGTATTTAGATTTTCTTCTTACCTGAGCGCGTTGCTGTTCCATATTACTTTAGTTGTCTTGTGTCCTTCTGTTTCTCTTGGTTGCGGCATTTTCTCAGACTGTTTTGATGGCGAGTTAGCTTTCCTTTCCTGTAACAAGTGTTTGAGATAATCTACTTATAAAGAGAATTAGTTTATTTTGGCAGGCAGTTTGGGAGGTCAGGCCTGTGGCAAGGCAGTATGTCACAGTAGATGCACATGGCAAAGCAGAGTCTCTCACCTCCCTGCCAAGGAGCAAGGGAGAGGAGGAGAGCGGACCCCCAGGCCCCTCTGAGCGCCTGTCCTCAGGGACCAGAAGACTTTCGTGGGTTAGGTTTCGGTGAAAGTGTTTCTCAGTGGACACACAGAGCCCTCTGTTGCCAAGCAAGCGACGTTGCTCCAGCAGCTGAGCATCAGATAACAGTTGTGGTTTTTGGTGTGTTTTTTTTTTTCTTCCCGTAAACTAGTGCCTCAGTATTTGGGTTTAATTGCATTGTTGGACTTTGTGATAAATAAGTGGTTTGTTTTACAGTCTGGGCACTCACTCTCTAAAAGGCTTCCTTCCCTGCCCTAAGCTTTGCATCTTCAAATTTCCTGCTCCAGTAGCTGTGAGCTGGGGAGCAGGCTTTTAATGCATGGGCCTTTGGGAAACACTTGTCAGCCAAATCTAGTGTGTAGATCGCTGTGGTAGGAGGGTACCTCCCCCCTGGGATTTGTTTTTTTCCTAAAACGGAGCGTATGTGTTACTGGGAAGCAAATCACAGAAGTGTATCGCATATTCATCACATCACAGCAAAGGTCCTCTGCTGTCAGCAGGATTCACTGCGTGCTGTTGCTCTTGATCAACTGTCTGAGTGTTCCGCAGGTCCCTCTACTTTTGTTATGTTCTCTTTTTCCTCCTTCGTGTGCTGTATTTTTGGGAAGAACACATGTGCACCCTGCATCTGAGGAGCAGGGACTTATGCTCCCCTTTCTTGGGGATGAGTACCTCCATATCACAATGCACCCTGACTGGCCTTGAGCTCCCAGTCCTCCTGCCTCAGCCTCCAGTGCTGGGATACAGATATATACCACCACTCCTGGCTAAACAGTACTTTTTAAATTTGAAAACACACTTATGACATATAAACTGTAATCCCAGCACTTGTGAGGCTGAGGCATGAGGATCACTTCACATTCAAGTCCAACCTGGGTTACATAGTGAATTCAAGGGCACCATGAAGCATAGCAAGACAGTGTCTCAACACTTCCCCTACCCCCACCAAATAGAATCACAAGAAAACACTTTTGTGTAACCTCTCTTAAACTTCAAACAGCTTGATGAACCAGGCAAAACATTTCTCCTTATTAATTAATAAAGAGATAAGGAGACTGAGGCCGTGGAGGATTTCTTAGATATCACTTCCTGAGAGAGTAACAGGCTGAACTCAGACTGTGTCTGCCCACAACAAGAGTGTAGACCTGAGAGCCTCTGAGGTGAGGCTTCTTGGGGAGACTTTCATCTCATACCCCCAGGATCAGAATAGAAAATACATGGGAGGTGGGAAGATGTCGATTTTGTTAAACAAAGGCCTAATTTTGGCTGGCGTCCAGGCTTAGAACTTGCCACCTTGGTGGAAATGAAATGTTCCACATCTCCCCCTGTGTGTGAGTGTGTGTACACACACGTGTGTGCAAGGAGGCCAGGGGATAGCCAGAAGATGTTTGTAACCAGTGGCGTATAAGGAAATCCCTCTGAGCCTGTTGCTGAGACGAATTTGTAAAGTGGGAAAGGGAAATGTAGGGGTAGGTAATGTTAGTTTCATAAACACTTACAGAATCCCTACTGTGGGCCAGATACTGGAGATAAAATGACCAGGCAGGCATGACCCCTGTTCACATTCTTGGGTGAAAAGATGGGTAAAGATATTGAAAGGTAAAGATATTGAAAGGTACAAGGTCATGTGTTGGTGCTGTCACAGAACTGCATTGTGTGCAAAGCTGCTGGTGCTCACCCGGGAGGCCCAGGCAGGGCCTCAGGGCAGCTCTGGTGCAAAGCTTCAGAGCTTAACGGGCCTGATGGGAGGGGTGGTGAAGGGAGGCTACCTTCCTCATAATGTAGTGGCAGGAATATTAGGCAAGATGTGGCAGGATTTGGGGCTTTGTGGGTAAGTTCAAGCCAGATCATAGAGGGCCTTGCATGCCCCACTGTGCAGTTTTGGCTTCACCTAGGAGTTTTTGTTTGTTGTTTTGTTTTGTTTTGTTTTTTGAGACAGGATCTCACTATGAAGTTCAGGCTGGCCTTGAGCTCACTTTGTAGCCCAGGCTGGTCTCGAACTCACAACAATCCTCCTGCCTCAGCTTCCCAAGTGCTGGGATTGCAGGCATGCGTCACCATGCCCAGCTGTCTAGGAATTTAGATGCAGAAGAATAATGGGATGATAACTCTGTGTTAGAAAGATGATCCTAGCAGCACTTTCATCAAATCCTAAATGTCATCAGTTATTTTATGTGCCCTTAACCAGAAGAAAATATTTTGCCAGTTAAATTATGATGTGCTGCTGGCCGCATTTCAGAGGTGTGAAGATGTTGTGGCATGGGTTTCTCAAATTTGATTAAAAATAGTAACTCTAGCTGCTGGCTTAGCGTGAGTGTGAATGGTTAGACTGTCTCCAGCTCATTAACCCATAAGTGTTGAGTTTACCAGCTTCAGATGTGATCTAAAAGTTACTAAATTTGTTACACTGGTCTTTTCCTGATGCCCAGGAGTCCAGTTTGCCAAAAATCAGCATGAAAATATCAGTGATTTTCTGACCTAAAGATTTCATCTATGTTTATTCTGCTTTGGTTGCTTTTAATAATGGAAGTGACTTTCTGTAACATGTATAATATGCTGGCGCACCTGCCAAACCTTTAAGGGTGTCCTGAGGTGGCCTTTGTGGTCTCCTCACCTCCATTTTTTCACCATAGTTTAGAGCCCACAAAGTTCTAGCTTTGGCCTCAGAGCAGGTGGCTGAGGCTGGATGGGAATCCGGATGTTTTAGCCTTATCCTGGGACTCTGCATTGTGAGCTTTGGTTAGAAGGCAGGTGAGGGCAGGAAGAGTTCCACCTGTTTCCTCCTCAGAATTTCTAGTAGCTGTGGGGATGGCCAGCAGCCCAGGGCAGGCTGGGGGGTCTATCCTGCCCCGTAGACTATTCAGCCTTGAAAACTGGACAGAACTGCCCATCGGTGTTTGCTTTTGCAGCAGGGCCTCAGTCCAGATCTGCTGGCTGACGCTTCTGTACATGCTGTCTGTACACAGTATTTTTCCCCCAGAAAGCTTCTGCCGTGTTAACCAGGATGCTTTCTTCACACTGGGCAGAAAGAATATTTATTGGCTCACTGGACTGAAAAGTTTGAGGGTATGGCTAGCTTCAAGCGCAGACTGATCTAGGGTTTGAAAAGATACGAGCAGGATCTGGTTTCTTTCTTTGCATCTCTGGCTTGATCATTCTCAAAGAGACCGACCCTCTGGTTAGCAGGATTATGCTGTAGCTGCCTCACCTTTCCCAAGTTCCAGGGAGAGACTGTAAGGGTTTCCCTTGGCAGATCTTCCTGTGACTGACTGCAGTGGAGGCCGAGTCTCACCTGAAGCAGGATGGGGTGGAGTAGGTGTGTGTGTTAATGGGTTCTTGAGCTTCACCTCGAGCATGCTGTCCAGAAAGGAATTGGGTAAAGTTACCCAAAGCAGGAAGAGTGGAACTGAGGGGCACCTCCCCTCTCCCAAGGTAAATATTTACCACACTTACACTTGAGCACGATACCCTCTGCTGCTGTGGGATTCTTTGGCTTGTTGCTGGACCTGTCTCATGCTGTTTCTTTTTCTTTTTTTATACACAGTCACACAAGATTCTATTTCCTGTCCAGAAAATCAGCAGAAATTGTAAAGCAGTAGCAGGTGATGGCGAGGCCTGGGCAACACGAGTGGTGTCACCCTGCGGTGGGTGCCTCACCTTGGGCTGTTGTAGTTAAGCATGTATCCATACACCCGTGTGCTCAGACAGGTGTGCCCACAGGGTCGCAGGAGCAGACTGTAACCACTCTCCCTGAAAATAACCCAGATGGCATTAAAGACAGCATTAAAGAATTGGTAAAAATCATAGAGCGCCAGTGGAAATGAATAAAATCAGCTCAAAAATGCCATGCAGGACAACAGATGTAGAAAAGACAGATTATTTAGGTCAGGGTGGGAGTGGCAGGGGCCAACTTGCTGAGAAGACAAACTACACAGTCAGTTTGAGAGGTCGGAGGGTATGGAGAGGTCCCAGCCTTAGAAGTCAGATTATCCAAGAGGCTTTTCCCTGCCTCGGTCAGCACCTGCGAACCTGCTGGGGTGCACCTGTGCTGAATGTAAAACGCTGCAGGTCCCCTGAAGGCCTCCAGCTGTAGGCGGAGCTGATCAGGAGGCTGCGGTAACCCTGGACTCTGGAGGAATGGTTGGGCCTGCCAGCAAGGGTTGTTGCTGTTTAAAACCACCTGCTGAGGGAAGATGTCTTTAAGTGGAGTTCCTTTGTTGTTGAATAGGGTTTTTTCCCTTTGTTTTGATATCAGAAATAAAACTCAGGACCTTGTGCTTGCTAGGCAGACACTTGTGCCACTTGCCCTGGTCTGTTAGATGGTTCTAAGTAGGGCTGTTGGAGACTTGAGATTTTTTGTGTAACAGTCACATAAACCTCATTAACATGATGCTGAACCTCCCCCCCCTTACATGATCATATTCACCTGGGGCTAAAAACTAGTCGCGTGAACTCATGGCTACCTCCTTAGACCTGAACTGAAGGAAAGGAAGGGAGTGAAGGAGTCAGCTACCACGGAGCTGTAAGATGCCCGGGGTCAGTGAGGGCTTTCGGTGATGCAAACAGCCCATTGCAGCACTGCACAGGCTCAGTTCTGAGCACGGCTGCATCCAAAACCAAAGCAAAGCTCTTTAAAAAAGAGGAAGGCGTGACTGTCACCATGACAGCCATTTGTTCCACTGCAGCCATTTCTCAGATAGGACCTTTACTTCTGTCCTGCTTCTGTGCCTTCCTAGGGCCAAGTCTTAGATACCTGGACCTGACAGGACGCTGTCCCGAGATGCCGGGTCCTGATGGAGCAGCACCGCTCCTCACTAGCGTGGTTCTGGGTTCTTTGTGCCCTGGTGAATGAAGTGGCTTAGTCCGCACACATAGGCCATGCGGAATTCAGGGTAAAGTTTACCGTAAAGTAGACTCAGAGACTTACTCCTTTACGTGGGACACAGCAGTGCCACAAAGGCGTCTGCTCAGTTGGGAGTTTGAACACCTTTTTAGGCACACAAAAGTTACTCCTGGGGTTCAGGGAACTAAAATGATGATGTTACCGACATTTTACTTAGAAGTTACTCTGGAAGTACCAAATGTCTTCCTGTACTTGAAGATGGTCTGTGTTTCCTCAAAGGCTTTAATTGTGTAAAACATTTATACAAGGTCAGTTCTTCACAGCTCAAGGCCAGTTGTGTGTGTGTGTGTGTGTGTGTGTGTTTGTGTGTGTGTGTTTACAGACCATCTCCTCCTGGTACCCTCGCTATGTGTCCAGCTTGGGAATTTGATGGCCAGGTATCAGAAGAAATGTGTGCAGCAGTGACCATACAACACCTGTGCTCTGTGGATTGCTTTAGGTGTGAGACCTAACGAATGATTGTGGATGTGTTCTATATTGCTGGCTGCCTTTCCTAACCCACAGTGTGCTATTTGGACCTTTGCCCCCCAGGCCCCCTGATGTCTAACTTTGCACCTTACCTTGTGTCACCCCGGGTTCCCGCTGTCACAGGCAGTGTGAGGAGAGGGAGCACCGGCTGGAGGCTCCCTCAGCGACATTCGGCGCATGCCTTCCTGTCGCCGTGCTGTGCTGGTGCTCCAGCCAGGGCCCTGGACCAGCACAGGTGCAGAGTCAGCATCGGCGGGGCAGGCTGCATGCAGGCTGTGGGACTCCTCTGAAAGGCTCTTGCTAAGGGATGGATTGATGTCCTGGGGAGGGGATGGCGGCCTTGTCCAACAACTTGGGTATGGAAGAGTGCAGTACCTCAGGGCGTGGAGAGGGGTTTGGTTTTGCTGTGGGTTGAGTCACGCTGGAGGTGCAGAGTGGCAGGAGCTGGGAGCCCCCAGCTGGACCTAGATCATCTTGGCCAGGGATTTTGACTTTCCCCTGAGGCACCAGAAATCCTGGCTGGGTAAAGGCACACACTGGCACTTTAACCGTGGTGGGCTGTGTTTGAGAGACGAAGGAAGGCCAGGGTAGCCAGAGCAAAGGAGAGGAGGTTCAGTGAGTGGAGAGAGCCAGAGGCGTGATGGTCCTCACTGTCGGATCTGACCCAGGCTTCTGAAGAACTTTCATGTACGATGCCAGCTACAAGTTTTGGAGGCAGGGGCTTTGCCGTTTTCACTCCCTGCTGTAACTTCAGTGCCTGGCACATGGTAGACACCCAGTAAATACCGTGTTTGTTAACTATTGAGTGAAATGTGGCTCCCTCTTGCTTAAATCCCCCCAGCTTCCTGGACTGTTAGGGTAACGTGGAATTCTTCACAAAGCCCATGGTCCTGCATCCCTCCTGCCTGAGTGCAGCAGTCTGCTCAGCCCTCAGGCCTGCGCACCCCTCAACCCCGTCCCCATCTGTCAGTTTCCAGCTCACAGCCTCCCTACTCCTCACTGGCCACTGATACCTCTTCCTGTGAGCCGTTCCCTCCCACCATCAGTGAGGGTTCTCTTTCCAGGCACCAAGGTGCAGTGTAGTGCAGTGCAGTGAAGGAGCCGCTGGTCAGCAGGGGCACCCGCCAGGGCCCCAGTGCACGCCAGCAGTGAGGAGGCGCAGGTAGGGATTCCCAGCACTGCCCCGATGTTGGAATCCCCAGGGAGGCTTTGGAGTCTGTTAAATACCGAAGCCCAGGGTCCCCCTGAAGGTTCCGATGTTGTTGGTCTGGGTGATTCTTCCCTATCATTAGGCCGCAGACTGTTTGCCACATGTGGAAGGACTCTTCCCTGAGTTTGCGGGTGGGGAACATCACATGACTCTTGGAGATGTTTCAGGCAAGAGGACTGGGTTTGTGACCCTACAGTAGACATTGTTAAGACAGAAACAGAGAACTCCCAGTTTTCTTGCAGGGCAGGGTAGCTTGGCAGGGGAAGGCACTGTAAAACCTTGTCTTACCTGCCTCCCAGCTAGCGTGGGCTTTTGAGCCTTTGGGAATTTCCACTGCTCGGAGCATGGCCAAGCCGGTCCTGAGGTGTGCGTGGCCTGCACTGCCTTCAGAGCAGCAGCAGTGCTTGGTCCATGGGAGATAGGAACGCCCCCGGTGACCGCAGGAAGGTGCTGTCTGTCCAGTCTTGGGGTCTCCTCAGGCTGTGGCAGGGAGAAGCAGCCATTCCTCTAACTTACACTTGCGTTCTGCCCTCTCCAGGTTTGGAGTTGGAGTCACTTTTGCTTCTGGGAGAGTTTATCTATTTCAAATTAGGAAATGGACCTTACTAACGTGGGACCCAAGAGTCCTTAAACAGGGTTCTCAAGGGCACGAACCTCAACTCTGCGTTGGGATTGCAGGAAAAAGGGGCTCTGGAGCCCAGGGCGTGCTGAGAAGCATCTGGGGTAGCCCTGGGAGCTGGGAAGCCTGGCTGCAAACCTAGGCCCTTTCACTCGCCTCAGAGTTGACACCTGGGAGTCAATAACTGGGACTCCTTGTCTCCTAGGCTACCTCTGGTGGCATGTAGGAGCCTGAGGAGAAGGGGCAGGAAATAAAGTGCTAGGTGTTGGGGGTGGGGGACAAGTCCAGACCATGGAGAAGCACGCCTGTAGTCTCAGCTCCAAGGAGGCTGAGGCAGGAGGATTGGCTCAAATTTGAGGTCAGCCCAGGCTATAGTAAGTTCAAGGCCAGCCTGAACTATGTGGTGAGACCCTGTCTCAAAAATCCAAACAGAAGAACGTGGAGGGAGAGTAGCCCCTCTGGGTCAGAAGTCAGCCACTTTTGAGAGGCAGAAGGCCAGAGCTCAGACCCTTTGCCATCAGGACTGGGCCAGGGCAGGTGGAGGGGAGGCATGCAGTGTGACCCACAAGGTGAGGACGTTCCTTCCTCTGCTGGGCTGTCTGAAGCTCCGTCATTCTCACAGCTGGGAGCTGTGCCCGTCTATGTACTGCCACCTCCGGCTGGTCTGCTGGCAGGTGTCCATTAGGCCCAGAAGATGCCTTGACTTGAGGGGAGAAGCGATTGCAGGGAAAGTGGAACTCGGTGAAAGGTGGAGAGTATCTTGGTTCTGCCTGTGAGGACACAGCAGGCCTCACCCTCAGGGTGCCTCATTCTTGGGGCATCTTCCTGCTTCTGGGGGGTCACAGACGGCTAGCTGTTAGCTTACTGAAGAGGCAGGAGAATCACATGCCCAAATCGGGGCCGTGTGACTTGAGTTACAGGGTAGTTCATGGTGCACAGGGCCTCCTTGGGGTTGAGAAAACTCTCTAGAGTAAAGGGATGGGGGAGCTTTGCTGGAGGTTTTCTAACACTGATGTATCTGTGGCTTCTGTCTGCCCAGAGCCAGGAGTGAAGGGAGAGTGGTGGAGAATTTGAGAGTACAGGGAAGGCAGAAGTGATGGGAAAGAGCAGACTCATCGGGAGTGTGGAGTGGCAGATCCCTCTGGAGAGGGTGGATTTGCGCTGGATCTTACAGGAGTGGGATGGGGAGAGCAAGAACTCTCCTGTTTGCCTGTGTGGTGCACTCAGCCTTGCTCCTTCTGTTTCCTTTCCTGTAAGGAAAAGCCTCTGGTCCTCAGGATCGCTTTGTGTGACCTCCAAGGCCAGGGCAGTCTGACGCTCGCCCCTTTGCTCTTGTCAGCAGCCCTCGGCTCACAAAACCTTCCTGGTGGGTGACCTCATCTGAGAGTCCTGACCAGGGCATCGGTGTGGATTATTCTGCCTGTGCTCAGCCAGAAAGAGTGGGCTGGGCCGGGCCAAGACTTTGGCACCAACACTGCATCCCAGCTGCGTGCTGCTGGGCAAGTTGCTTAGCCCTGCTGAGCCTCCGCGTTTTCTAGAGTATTTCAAAATTTTTCCTAGTAGGCCCCAAACAGTTTTAGCAGCTTTTTTAAAAGCTAGGGTCTAGCCAAAGTTTATCTTTTGTATTTGGTTATTTTTCTTTTATAACATTGATTTGTTTAAAAGACAAGACAAGTTTTCGTGTGGAATTTCCACACTCTGGACTTCCCTATTGTTCTCCTTGTGTGGTTTGACTCTTCTATCAGCAGTTTCTCTGTAGTAACAACCACAGTGCTCCTTTAAACTATGATAACCCTCAGACTTCATATTCCTGTAAACTGAGTTAAATCTGAATGTTTGATTAGATTTCTTCAAGTCAAACATTTTTGCAGGCTTTGCACTTCATAAGGTGCCTTGTCGGGGGCAGACGCCAGTTGGCCATCTGTGGATGACGCAGTGGTGGCCTGGTCCTGCAGGTAGAGTGACCAGCACATTGGGAAGGAATCGGTGGGTGCTGTTTCTTTGGCACCATGGGGACCATCCTGTGCCTGAAGCTCTTACTTCATGGGTGATCCTTAGGTTACAGCGTCAGTGGCAAAGTGCTGACTTTTTTCTCCTTCTGTTTTTTGTTTTCAAGCCTGGGCCAAGGCTAAGGTCAGCTCAAAGGTGGCGTATCTCATCATATCGTATGTGGAAGGGAACTCTAGCTGAGCTCTTCATAGCCTTTATTTGTCCAGTAAATCGCAAAATGAATTCACACCCACAAAGAAAACACTTTCTGTTCTCCAGCAGTAAAACAACCCAGCTTTAAACTGCAAGCCCTACAGCATAGTGTGAAAAGGGGCTCCAGAGCCCACAGCATCACCCAGGACCCCTCCTCCTTCTCTTTCCAAACCCTTTGCCTTGTCCTTTGAAGGGGTGCAGAGCAGGTGTGTCACTGCAGAAGTGAAACCATGGTATGGACCCAGCCACTTCTGTCATTTCCACCAGCCTTATTACACTCCACGAACCTGATGCTGACTTCAGCTGCATCCTCCATTTGAGCTCTGTAAATGCATGTTTTTCCCATATGTATTACATTTCTTGAAATCACATGTATGTATCTAAATCCATGTGCTGGAATGAGGGGCTGTGAAGAGCTGAACTGCTACTTGGACTTTATTACCAGTGGTGTAATAAACTCTTACATATATGTAGTATTTTCACTTGATAAAGCAGTTTGGTTTAGTTGTTTTGTTTTGTTTGAGACAGGGTCTCACTGTGTATTCCAGGCAGGCTTGAACTCACTCTGTAGCCCAGGATAAAGTTGAATTCACAGTGATCCTCCTGCCTCAACCTCCCAAGTGCTGGGGTTACAAGTGTGAGCCACCACACCCAGCTCAAATCAAACACAAGATAAAGCATTTGAGTGGCAGGGAATAGACATTCAGTTCCTCTTCAGGCCTTGTTCCCTGGGCATTTCATCTCTGTCCTGTGAGTGTTGCTGCTGTCGTGGGCCACTGCCCTCAGGCAGGAGGGACTCTGTGTGCACCACAGGTGGCAGCGATTTGCCCATTGTCCCTGTTGTTGCTTCCCGGCCTCGCAGCTGCCTTTGCGCCCTGCTGGCTGTGTCCCAGTGACTGCTCTCTTTACCTCTGTGGAGCCACAGCAGAGCCCGTCCCCTGCCTGTCCCACCCAGGATTGCGTTTACTGTGACACTGGCACACGCCTGGCACTGCACTGGCACTGCTCACTCTCTGCCACTTTCAGTTTCACCTTTTTTGTGATTTAAACACTCGCTGGATTTAGGAACAAAGAGTCTGTTTTTTCTTAGATTTCCTTCTGTGCAGCAGGCTTATGCTTAGTTTTCAGCATAATTCCTTCACATATCCCATCTAGAAACCCTTGAAGGTAAGCATCATGCTCCCCATTTTATGCCTGGGTAAACAGAGGCTCAGAATACTGAGTTGACTGCAGTTGTCACAGCTTTTGGGTCAGATGTGCCGACCCTCGTAACCTCAGACCGGAAGTGGCCCAGGCTACAAAGTTTACAGGAGCAGAGTCCTTTGTGGGACTGATTCACCACGTTTCCTGCAGCACAGCATCCACAGGCGCCTGAGGCTTTCCCTCAGAGCTCAGCAGTCACGGTCCTTCTTTGGTAGCGGCAGAACAGCCAGGCCAGCGCGATGGTGGAGTTGCAGTGAAAAGGAATCCAGTGTGGCCAGGCCATGTCCTGCGTGGGTACGAGTCCAGCTTCCTGGGAAGGTGAACTGAGCCCAAACCACAGGGCAGTCTAAGGTGCCTCCCCAGAAAGTTAGCACTCAGCCCCCTGGTGCCTCCTGAATTGCAGTAGAGAACCTCAGTGCTCTTAGGCCAGTGCTGGCGAACCCCTTAGAGCTTTCCATGATAACAAATAGCCAGCCGTGGCAGCATACCATGTGTTTACCACCTCTGTCTTAGTCCTTCAAAGCCGAGATAGAGGCACAAACCAAGACTGCAGGGCTAGGTCTGCAGCTTGTACGCTGCATGGCTGAGAGGGAGCTCCATGCAGGTGGTGGATGCTGTGGATTCGCACCTGTTACCCCTGTCCTGCTGAAGGCAACGGGTGACCCTTCTGTCACAGTCTGCATCAGAGCAGTGTGTGGCAGACAGGCAGGGAGCCTTGGGGTGGGACTGCTTTCCTAGCAGCAGGGTGTGGGCCGGAGGCAGCAGCCCTGCTCTTCCCCACTGGGCCACTCTCTGCCTGGGGTCTTGTCCACAGCATGAGGGACCTGGGCCAGGTTGGGAGGGTGCCCTCTGCATGCTGCTGTGTGGCTCTTGAGCTGGCTGGGTGCTGGAGCTGGCACTCAGCTTTGCCTGCCTTGCCCTTGACTGTGTCTGCTCTCCAAGGAAGAGAAGCCCCACTGGTGAATGGAGGCTTCACTGACCCAGGGCACAATGGCCACGTCAGCCCCGCTGCGAAGTCTGGAGGAGGAGGTGACCTGCTCCATCTGCCTTGACTACCTGCGGGACCCTGTGACCATCGACTGCGGCCACGTGTTCTGCCGCGGCTGCACTGCTGATGTGCGCCCTGTTTCAGGGGGCCGTCCTGTCTGCCCGCTCTGCAAAAAGCCTTTCAAGAAGGAGAACATCCGGCCTGTGTGGCAGCTGGCCAGCCTGGTGGAGAACATCGAGAGGCTGAAGGTGGGCAAGGCCAGGCAGCCGGGAGACGTGGCCCTGGAGCAGCAGGACACCAGGCTGTGCAAGCGGCACCAGGAGAAGCTGCACTACTACTGCGAGGACGATGGCAAGCTGCTGTGTGTGATGTGCCGGGAGTCGTGGGAGCACCGGGCGCATGCAGCTGTGCTGGTGGAGAAGGCCGCCCAGCCCCACAGGGTAAGCGGGGCTGGGGCTGCCTATGCCCACCTCGGGGCACCCCATCCCATCATCTCCCATTGGTGGAGGCCTGGCTCAGCCCCCAAAGGGTTCTTCCTGGCGTAGGACCTGACCTTCCTCCTCCTACCATCCTGGTCCAGGTCATGCATATGTCCACTGCTTGTCTTTCCCCAGGAAAAGATTCTGAACCATCTGAGTATCCTAAGGAAGGACAGAGACAAAATCCAGAGCTTTCAGGCAAAGGGGGAAGCTGACATCCTGGCTGCACTGGTAAGTGCCCCTGAGGAAGTGTGAGCAGTCCACCTGTGCAGGTAGGAGGTGCTGGGGGTTAGGAGCTGCTGGTATGGGAGGTGTTGGTTTGGCAGCCTATATCTGGGCTTTCGGCCGAGCTGTGCCCATGTGAGCTAGCCGTGTGCTTTGGGCTTTGGGCCTGTTTCCCGGCTGCCAGGCCATGGGTACCACTGTCAGCCAGGGCCTGAGTCTGACTGCTGTGGCTTTCCTGCCTGGAGCTGAGGGAGGCCTGGCTCCATGCTCCCTTTCAGGGTGGGAAAGAGTGCTTTCCTGAGAGTGGAGGGAGGCCAGAGGATTTAGTAGGAGGGAGCTGGCTGCAGAGAGAGTAGTGCCAGAAACAGCCCGAGCTCCAGGAGCAGCATGGGCCCATGGTGCAGCGCCTGGACTTGTGGGAGGCGGAGGCGGGAAAGGATCTGCCCCTGTACACACATGTTCTGGGTTCACGGAGAAGACAGGCTACAGTCCTGAGTGGCAGAAACAAACGGTGCACATGGATATTTTACAAATAACCTCAAGGTCCTGACAGCAGGCTTGGTCAGCACTGGGATGACATTAATCAAGAAAGCTTCCTAACAGGAATGGACACCACTCTCGACCTTAGCCAAAGGCTGAGAAGTAATAGGCAGAGCTTCCTGGAAGAGGCAGCACCCAGAGACTCTATCCAATAGGGAAAAATGTGTTGGCTCTTGAGGGGGCTCCTCCCAGGGCCTGCTCTCTGGGTTATGGAGGGCAGACAGCCACTGAGCAGCCAGGCATTTGGTTCTGGTCTCAGAAGGGCGGGAACAGGGCTGGCTCACTGCTCATGGCCACTTTGAGAAGAAGAAGGTGATCTGGATCGCCTAACAGTGTCTCTTGCCTCACGGGCTGTAGAACTTAAGAGAAAGGGCCAGGTAGTGTGTCCCTGACTCTGAGTCCAGAAAGCACTACCCCATCTCCTCCTGGCCCTTGCAGGCAAAGCTGCAGGAGCAGAGGCAGTGCATCGTGGCAGAATTCAAGCAGGGCCACCAGTTCCTGAAGAAGCGAGAGCAGCATCTGCTGGACCAGCTGGCCACTCTGGAGCAGCTGCTCACGGAGGGCAGGGAGAAGTTCAAGACTCGGGGTGTTGGGGAGTTGGCCCGGCTGGCTCTGGCCATCTCTGAGCTGGAGGGTAAGGCCCAGCAGCCGGCCGTGGAGCTCATGCAGGTGAGAGGCCTTGCTTGGGAAGTGAGGGCTAGCCAGCCCACTCAGCTGCCCTGGGTCCTGTGAGCCGCCTCCTCTAGGGCCTCAGCTTGGCCATCTGATGTGTGTGCCGATCCTCCTTCCCTTGCCAGGGGACAGATGAGTGACTATCGTTTCAGACATTAAGTTGTTAACATGAAGTGCCCAGAAATTGCAGAGTGCTGTGGAGATGGGTGGGAGCCACTGTCCTCTGTCCTCATCTCTCCCCAAGCACCCTCCTGGGAACAGCTCACTGCTGGTGGGCAGAGACCTGCTTGGGGGAAGTGCCCTGTAGTTCTGGAGATGGAGACAGGTGTCATGGCTGGGGTGGGGTGGCCTGAGCTGTGCAGACCCAGTGTCTATACTCGAAGGAAGATGGAAATGGTAGGGTTTTCTCTGGGACCATGGAATTAATCCCCAGAGAATGGGGTAGAGAGAGGTGAGACACCTGGAGTGCTTCCTGGAGGAGGCAGCTGTGATGCAGAGGGCTGGCTCTCAGGTGTGGCCACCTCCTGTCACCACTGAACCAGGCTCAGCAGCCTTTGGAGGGTGGGGACTCTGATTCCATCCCAACGAGCAGGAGAGGGAAGGTCTTGCCCATGCATGTGTTTTGGCTTGGTTACACCTGTGTCTCAGCAGTGAAGCCACCAGCGTCTCTAGGAAAGTCAGGTCCCTGGCCAGTGGTGGGGCACAGTGAGGGCCAGGAGAGCAGAGGCAGCTGGCAAGTTGCCTGGCCTGTGGGAACGTGCACTGTGGACATGTGACATGGCCAGGTCAGAGAGCAAGAGAGACCTATCCTGGGCACGGGGCAGAGCAGGGGGTAGAGAGGATGTGTGCAGAGAGGGCACTGCCTGCAGGGCCACGCACTGTGGACATATGAGGTGGCCAAGGTCAGAGGGCGGGAGGGACCTGTCCCAGGTGCAGGTCAGAGTGGGAGTAGTGGGAGGATGTGAGCCCAGGTGTCCAACTTCCAGGCTCTTCTGTTCTTTCCTCTCATTTTGTCTGACA
Organism: Hydrochoerus hydrochaeris; assembly: GCA_004027455.1. Taxonomy (NCBI): domain Eukaryota; kingdom Metazoa; phylum Chordata; class Mammalia; order Rodentia; family Hydrochaeridae; genus Hydrochoerus; species Hydrochoerus hydrochaeris. The sequence goes on along the minus strand of PVLA01013026.1, from coordinate 8,834 downwards.
TGTCTCTGGCCCCCTCCTTTTCTCCGGCTGTCATTCTGTTTCCTGGGATTCCTCATGTCTGAGTCTGCCTGGGTCCCCGCTGCCTCTGCCCCGCTGCCTTTCTCCTCCCCTTCAGGGAGATGCCGCCATGGGGGTGCACAGTCATGCATCTCCTGGCTGGCGCAGTGGGGCTGAGAGTGGTCTGCCTGGGGGAGGTTTGGAGGAGGTGGACAGTGCCTGAGGGAAGGGAGAAAAGGCAGTCTCTGCCCAGATAAAACTGGCACGGGAAGCGCTGGGGCTGGTGGGTCTTTATGATTCTTTGGGTTTGATTTAGTGACAAGCTGGACAGCTAACTTGTAGTTGTTAATTTTTGGCTGTCAAGGAACAGCAAGAAGAGCCCTAAAATAGGGCCCAAAAATCTGAGAGAAAAGGAGAGAGGGAGAAGCAAAAGGCTGTGTGAGAAAAACCTTTGACACGGGGGATGGACATGGAAGGGATCCTCCTGGGCTGGGAGTAGGAAGAAATTCTGGTGGGGTGATGGTCGGGCCGTGCAGGCGGCAGGAGTGTGGCCCCCCCTCGGTGGCCCTGTCCACCTGGCATACCCTCCTGAGCGATCTCTGTTCATAACCAGAGTCCCAGGCTCCCAAGACAGGTGTTGGATGAGGAAGGTTCCCAGGGCCGGGGCTCTGCTTCCCCTGGAGCCTGACTGGGCGCCCAGCCCTCCTGCTTCTTCCTCTGGCAGGACCCGGTCCCCACGTCTCATAGCCTTTGACCCTAGGTGACACACTCTCTCCAGTGAATAGTGAACATCTGCGTCACCCACCCTGGGGCTTAGGAAGACTTTCCCTAACACCACAGCCAGGCTGTGGGCAGATGCTTCATCATGGGGGCAGGACGTAGCCGAATCTTTGCCTTGGTCTCACTTTCCATGGAGAAAGTCCAGTAGTCAGGCCTTCTAGAGCTTCTGGAACATTCTGGGACATACAAGTTGGTCATTCCTTTTGTTTCCCAAGTCTCACCCTCACAAGAAAGCCAGCCTGCCCTCCGCCCGGCCCCTTCACTCTTCTCTCTCCTGAACCTTGCTGACATGATTTGGTATTTGTTACAGTGACGTCTGCTCTACCCGGCTAGGGCTTTGCATCTCTTTCTTCGTTTACTGCTCTCTTCCAAGCTTCTCCATCAGTGCCTGATACAGAGGAAGAGATTTGCAGAGTGAGTAAAGGAAGGCCAAACTTACAACAGTACTGTGGCAGCCTTAGGCTCACAGAGTTGGGGGGGTCTAAGCAGCACCTCAGGAGAACCCCTTTCCATCCGTCCTGTCCCCTCCTCATGGCCCTCATGGCCCTCACGTGGCCAGCGCACTCCTTCCTATTCAAGCTGTGGCCTGGCCTCTGGCATCCTCATCCACTCTGGCTGCCCAGGAACATTCTGTCTCCGGAACATTCCTGGGATGTGCACTTCCCACCTCTGACCCCACCTGGCTCAGGCGTCTCCGTCTCCCTGGCCCGTGGTAGCTGTCATGGCGCCAGGTCATGCAGGGTTGCGGTAGCTCAAGGCCCTTCTGTGTCTAAGCACAGTTCAGGGTAGAGGGTCGAGGGAGGTCTTCGAGGTTCCATGGATCTGGGTTATGTCATCTGATTGTCCTCCAGAATCCGGGGTTTGGCCCTCAGCTGTGGGCTCATAGCCAGCTCATTGCCCCCACATCTAGCCTTCAGCTGGGGAGAAAGAAAACAACTTTTCCTCCCTCCATTTCCTCCCTCTTCCTCTCTCCCCGTTTCCTCCCTTCTTCCTCCCTCCCCGTTTCCTCCCTTCTTCCTCCCTCCCCGTTTCCTCCCTTCTTCCTCCCTCCCCGTTTCCTCCCTTCTTCCTCCCTCCCCGTTTCCTCCCTTCTGCCTCCCTCCCCGTTTCCTCCCTTCTTCCTCCCCGTTTCCTCCCTTCCTCCCTTCTTCCCTCTCCTTCTCCTTCCTTTGTTTTTCTTTCCCGTCTGACAAGATGCAGAAATCACGGTCATTGCTTTCTTCTTGCACCCCATTCCAGGCAGTGTGGTCCAGTGTGGCTGAGTGCCAGGCTCTCCCTGCAGGGGTTCTGTCCTCAAGGGTGAGAGTATGGGTCCTGGGGGCACACGACTGACTGTCCAGGCCTCGAGTGAGGCTGATCATGATGTCTGCTCCCTCCTTCTGTGAAACCCCTGCTAGCTTTCTTTGCATGGGACAGGATCCAGGGTCCTGTCCGTGCCCGGCCTTGCCCCATCTGGCCTCTCCCCCTCCATGCCCCTTCTGTCCTTCTGCCAGGATCACTGGCCAGTGCTTTTCCCTCCTCCAAGCCTTGGCTCCACTGTCCACTTGGAGATTCCGGCCCTGTCATTGCCGTACCTGCGGCTGCTGTCGTGAATTTTCTTGCTTTGGTGGTTCTGCCCAGTGCCCCCGTGGAAGGAAGGTCAGCGCCCTGAGGCAGGGGCACCTTGTGCTCTGCTGACGTGTCCGTGCCTCTAGAGCACGTCGGCGTGAGGGCAGCCCTACTCAGTTCGTGTTGATGCTGTGTTCCTTTCCTTCTAGGACACCAGAGACTTCGTGAACAGGTGAGCGTTTCCTCTCTGCAGCGTACGTATCCTGGACCCCTCCCTCTTCCTGCACCATGATCACATGTGTGAATGAGGTTCCTGAGTCCCCGAGCTCCCTGATGGCTTCTGGGAAGCAGGTGCATGGCCTGCACTCTGTGATCCCAGGTCCTGGGCTGCTGTCCTGTCCAAGGCGGGGGTTTATGGGTAGAAACCTGACAGAGACAGAAGCACTCTCAGGAGGAGTCCAGCTCAGCTGTGTCTGTGGGCCCCCTTTTCTGCCTCTTGATGGGGAGTGATAAAGCCCTTCCTGCCTCCTCTACCATAGTCACAGAGAGTGGGAGAGAAACGAGAGGAGCCATGTGACAGGCTGACATCTCTGTCTTCTCCTCAGGTATCCACGGAAGAAGTTCTGGCTTGGGAAACCCGTCCCTCACGTGGTTAAAAGAAAGACTGGAGAATTCTCGGATAAAGTCCTCTCTCTGCAGCGAGGCCTGAGGGAATTCCAGGGTAAGGGTCTGCAGGGGCGAGGGCGCTGGCTCCTGCGCTCGCTCTCTGAGCTCCCTTCCCAGGCTCCTGGTCACGGCCCCTTCCTCCCTGGATCTGGGGTGGTTCCTGGTCAGGGGACAATGTCATCAGTAAGGAATGGCTGGAAGGTCATCACTGCCCTCTTTCCTCCCCAGGAAAGCTGCTGAGAGACTTGGAATACAAGACAGGTGAGTGTGCTGGGCGGTCCCAGATCCAGCGTAGAGAGAAGACTCCACTCGGAGAGCTCCCAGGTCCCCTCTGTTCTGCATCGGGGAGAGTTTCCCCGCTGGCCTCTGCAAAGGGTCAGGCTCTTCCTGCTCCATGCTCGCTAGTCCCGTCCATCCGTAGCTGAGTTTCCTGTCCAAATCTGAGCCCACACCCGCCCCCACTGAGTCCAGAGGCTGCCCATACCCAGGCTGAACTCTGCGTCCCCCAGGAGACACAGCTCTGTAGGCCTACGTGCGAGCAGCACCCCTTGCACTGTGCAGCGTGCCAGCCCTGCAGAGCACACGAGGAGGCTGGTGGCTGCTTTCTGGCCCACCCCGACCCTGGCTGCTTCTCTCATCCCTGCAGTCAGTGTCACCTTGGACCCGCAGTCTGCCAGTGGGTACCTGCAGCTGTCAGAGGACTGGATGAGCGTGACCTACAGCAGCCTGTCCCAGAGCGCCTCCCTGTACCCCCAGCAGTTCGACTGTGAGCCAGCCGTGCTGGGCAGCAAGGGCTTCACCTGGGGCAAGGTGTACTGGGAGGTGGAGGTGGAGAGGGAGGGCTGGTCCGAGGAGGAGGAGGAGGAGGAAGAGGACGGGGACGAGGGGGAGGAGGGGGAGGAGGAGGAGGAGGAGGAGGAGGAGGAGGCTGGCTATGGGGACGGCTATGACGACTGGGAAACAGATGAGGATGAGGAGTCCTTGGGAGGTGAGGAGGAGGAGGAGGAGGAAGCGGAAGTGCTGGAGAGCTGCATGGTGGGGGTGGCCAGAGACTCTGTGGAGAGAAAGGGTGAGCTCCTGCTGCGGCTGGAGGATGGGGTGTGGGCACTGCGCTTCTCCTCCTCCAGCATCTGGGCCAACACCAGCCCTGAGACTGAGCTCCTCGCTGTGCCGCGGCCCCGCAGAGTGGGCATTGCCCTGGATTACGAGGGCGGCACCGTGACGTTCACCAATGCAGAGTCGCAGGAGCTCATCTTCACCTTCACCGCCACCTTCACGGGGCGCCTGCTCCCCTTCCTGTGGCTCCGGTGGCCAGGAACGCGCCTCCTGCTGAGGCCCTGAGCCCAGCCACAGGCTGCATCTCTCTGGGGATCTGGACCCTGGTGGGGAGGGTTTCCTGACAGAGAAGCCGGTTGCCAGGGGCAAGGAGAAGACGGACCGCAGGATGGTGGCCCCAGATCGCGCTCAGCGCTCTTGTCCTCTGCACTGCTCTAGTCAGCTCCTTTCCTGCTGCTGGTCTCCTGTAAGACCTTTGACCTGGAAGTCCATGAGGACCCTTTCTTCCTTTCCAGTCACTCTGAGCCCCCATGGTGAGCTCTGTGGGATGAGGGGCTGAGGCAGCATTTTCTGGACCAGTGTGGTACCCTCTGCTGGCTGCCCTGGAAGGACATCGATTGTACCTGAGACCACTTTGACGTCCTCAAGCCCTGTGGGTTCCCCAGTTCCAAGTTCTCTGCTGCCCAGCTGCCCTGGCATTTATAGCAGACCTGTCCCCACCCCAGCTTGGAGTTAAAGGTCCGTAACATGGAAATATGCTGAATTGAAATCCACTCAGGTCCAGGGGGCATTCGAGGCTGTGGGTCCCAGCCACCAGGAGCCCCAGTGGGAATCGCCTCCTTTGGACCCAGCTCAGCAGTTTGGTTCTGTTGCTGGGGACTCCCTGGAGCCATCTCTCTCCTGTGGAGGCTCTGGACCATGTGACGAGGTGAGAGCCTTGATCGGTGATGGATAAGTTACCCTGCAGTGGGTCCTTCCGACAGGAATTTTCAAAGGGGTCCAGAATGTCTGGCTCTTTATCCACCATCTGAAAGCCAGGGCAGATGCCAAGAGTGCAGAGCCTTCCACCACAGGGCCTCTCCTGTCTCAGGGCTCTGGCTCACTTCCTGGGAGGCGCGCACAAGCCAGGACTGGGTGGGAGAGGGGGGCAGGTGGTGGAGCCACCCCCACCCTCCTGCCAGTGGGGCACTGAAGCTCCTTCAGTGTGTGCAAACCCCACGAAAGCACCCACCTTTTTTCAGGGATCCCTAGCACCCCCAGTTTAACACAAATTCCACAGTTCAGCCAAAGCGATTCCCTAGTCTTCATCCCGACCCTTTCCAGGTGCTCCACCAGTCCCTGCCTCTGCACGTTCGATTCTTCTCCCCTCACCAGGCACTGTGGGTCTTGCTGACCATCCAGCCACAGGTCACCCGTGCTGCCTGAGTCCTACCCCCATCTCATTTCTGCCTCCGGTTTGCTAAGCTCCTGGAGGGCTGATGCCAGCTCTTAACACCTATGTTCTCCATGGCGCCTGGCACAGTGCTGAGCACAGAGCAGGTGCTCAATAAAGACTTGTTGAATGATCTGGAAATACGTATTTTTCATTACAACTCAGACATCGCCCAAGTTCAGTGTGGCTTCAGAGAGTTCGTGAGAGCCCAGGGGTTTTTGTGTCCAGGACTCTGGCCACATTCTGTGCTCTGCGTGTGCTGCCCTTTCTGGAAGCTCAGGAGGAGATCCTCCCTGAGCGGCTCAGTGCCCGGAGCAGGGCAGCTTCTGAGAGGAGGATGAGGTGGCAGCAGCTGGAATCGCAGGCTTCTCCTCAGCAGATGGTAGTGCCCACAGGGAGTGTCACCCATGGGCATTTCATCCTGCCCCCTAGCATATTGGATGTGTGCTGTTTTTTAAACTTTTAATCCTTAAGGATAGAAAAGAGAATTACACAAAACTACCTCTAAGACTACTAGTAGCAAAGGTATGTCCTCTCTTCCCATCTGGAGGCCCAAATTTTTTCCCTTTTTAATTTTGTAATGATATGTATGGTCAACTATTTCTGTGGTGCTTACTACAAAACAGTTCTGTTTCATTCCTTAAACCCTGTCCATCCTTTGTGAACAGACTGCCGGTGTTTGCCTGACTTTTCCATCTCCTGTGACAGGGCTTGTGTGAATATGATCTTTAGGGCTCCAGGAGGACCAAAACCCTCTGCAGAGTTCATAACTCTGGTGGTTGAGACAGACAATGTCTCTGGGCGGCCCCTATTTATTTAATATTTAAACAAGGAAGGGTTGGAAAATGCAGGAAAGCTGAGCAGGGCCTTGGGAGGGGCTCAAGGACCCTCCAAGCAACAGAAGGTGCTAATTAAGGAGAACTATCCCAGGAGAAAATCTCCAGGTGTCCTCAGCTGTGCCCTACCTTGCCCCCTGAGGTGTCCCCTCGTTCTCAGTTCAGCCATGCCCAAGCCATGCCACAGCCCTGTGTATTCAGCCTCAGTGGCTCCTCCTCCTGCTGCCTCTTCCTCTTCCTCCTCTTCTGTTATTTTTGAGACGGTCTCACTGTGTAGCCCCAACTGGTCTCAAAAGTCATGGTGCTCTTCTCGCCTCTGTCTCCCAAGTGCTGGGATTGAGGCACTGGCAGAGAGAAATTTCTGAAGAGATGCTCAGCCTCACGGCTAATGAGAAAAAGGCAAAAATAAAACAATAGGATGACATCGCTTTTTGGTGATCAAGCTTCCAATTTTGTTTTGCATGATCTTCAAACTTTAAAAGCTGAACTATACATATGACTTGGATTTTGGTGTAGTGCCAGTTGGTAAGGCAGGGGGACCAGGGACCTCATGGCCCTCTGGTGGAAGTGTAAATGGAGGGAGCCATTCTGGGGGTAATGTGGTATCTTAGGAAATTATTTGTGCAGATACTGCCATCCACTCTTGGGGTTTATCTTAGGCCCTTTCACAGCTTCATGGGAGAACCCTTTAGTGATGAGGGTGCTCATCAGTGTGGCTGGTAGAGGTGACCGAGATGTCCGTCACTGTGTAATAGATGTGACAGAGGTGTGCTGCAGAACACTGCTCAGCAGTGAGGAACCAGGAACCAGGGGTCTAGATAGCAGTAAACCAGACCTTAGTAGTGTGTTATATAGGCAAGGATTCCTGAGTGTCCAAGTGCATGTGAAAAGCCTTAGTAGTTGCTTGCAGGGTGAGAAGAGTGGAAATAAGGGAGAAAATGCAAATAAAATGAGACCTCACATGGATGGATGTTGGCTGGGTACCAAGAGCTATGTATAGCAGTCTGTTCAATTTACTGGAAGCCAAGACAAGAACTCAGTGAGAGGGAAAATGAAAGACTTGAATAAAGCCAGTGAACCTACTCCTAGGCAGAGTTCAGGCTTCGCAAGCAGAACAACTCAAGTGGGCCGCAGACAGCACCACTTAATCCACTGAGGAGTGACCCACTCCCTGGACGCCCATCTAGACTTACAGACGTGACCTCCTCCTCCTAAAGGGCTCCCCTCCTCCACTGGTCACCTGGGGACCCTCGGGCCTCTGGGGACCTCCAACAGCCACACCTGGTGACCTGGCCCTCGCAGGCCTGCTGTCCCTGCGGAAGGATGGGGTAGGTGAGAGGCAGGACTCTGTGCTCGGTTTACTGGGGCTTCTTCCTCTACAGTCCCGGGGAGGACTGGCAAGGGGTTGGGCTGCAGCGATGAAAAGGCCCTGCGCCCTGTACAGGCACACACTTCTCCTCCTGTGTGTCAAGGTCGAAAGTCAGCTGCAGACGTGATCGCAAGCCCGGCTCGGTCCCGGTCTCACAGGAGGTGACACTGAAGTTCTGCAAACTCGTTCAGGCTGTTTTCTCCTCCATCCCCAGGGCTTGTGGCTGCATGAGGTGGGCTTGCAAGGGCTTGAGGTGCCGGCCTTGGTGCAAGTTCCAGGGGCCCCCCAGGGTGGTGGGGCCTGGGGGGGAGACAGGGTAGGGTGGGGAGACGGGGTGCACAGTGCTGGGAGAAACCACAGAGCCCAGCACCGGCTGGTCACGCCACCCCACAGGCTCCACGTGGCCCCCCCAGGCCAGCCCGTGCCAGCTCCCTGGGCGTCAGCACCCCCTGTAGAACAGAGGACACCAGTCAGCAGAGCTGAGTGGCTGGGCAGCTTCCCGCCCCCCAGTCTCAGTTTCCCCCTGCTGTGGTGAAGGGTTTGGTCCTCAAAGCCAGCAGGTGCGGGTACCCCATGAGCCATTAGAATCGGGACCCAGCCCTCCCCACCCAGTGGAGCCTGCTCAGTATCTAGGGGCTGGTGCTTCTGGACACCAACTTAAAAGTCAGCGCTGTTTTTTTGAAACTACAATATTTATTCAAACTTACAGAGAATCCTGCACAGTGTTGGGTGAAACAAGGACTTAATAAACATTTTCGAATGGAAAGTCACCACATTAACAATTAGCATTAATAGAACTACTGTGTGCCAGGCAGATGCTAAGCTCTCTGTATTGCAATGATTTATCTAATCCTCCAGCTGTTACTCTTCTTTCTGCTTTTTAGATGAGGAAACTAGGATGAAAAGGTTTCGTCCCAACTGGTCCAGTGTCTCCACAAGCTAGAAGAGACCCCAATTATCAGGCTTCAGAACGTGTGCATTTAATCCCCTTCCCTGAAAGCAAGACCTGGCTGGAAAATACTAGGCCTTGGAACTCAGAGATCCACAGTGCTGGTCCCACAGTGTCCAAGCTGGTTCTTTCCAGCTTATTTTCAGGGAAACGCAGCAGCTCTGTTTCTCCCCAGGCCTTTAGCTGTTTATCTGAACCTTG